>JAOZJS010001193.1:0-13194 GCA_025882695.1 Amerodectes protonotaria | reverse complement strand
GTGGTGGCCTTTATCACATCATTGTTTCCTTCCTTCCTTTATTTGGACCCGTTTGGACTTAATTTAGTTCACCAGAATCCTGGTTCGGGTGTGTGTGTGTGTGTTGGCCTGATAAGGTGAGATTCATTGAACATATGGCGCCTTGGCTTGGCCCATGTTGTTTACACCAGTTCCAATATGCAAATAAGGTATCCATGGTGTGTCGCTGGGACATCTGTCCAGATAACACACACTGGCCAAAATTCGATTTGATCAATTTCAAGGGGTGAATTTCAAGGATTTATTCAATATATAAATAGACATGATCAAACCGAGCGATGTGGGTTTGTGTCTATTTATATATTGTGGTATAATGACAATAATAATAATAATAATGATATTATGAATATCGAGGCGAATGGAAGGAAGAGGAATCCTCCGACCACACAATTTTGGTCAAAGAGCAAAGATTTCGGGGGCGTCATCATGATCATTATTATTATTGTTATCCTTATGATGATGATGACATGTGTACCAGAATCGCGGGAGCTAGCTGATTATCAACGACAACAATAAACTTGGCACTGTAATTTATGATCCAACACCATCAACAATATCTTCACCATTCGCTGCTAAGAAAGATATGAAAACCAAAAAAATGAGGATCCATCTGGATCATTACCAACCATCCATCCATCCAACGGGGAGCCTGATGGTAATGATTGACGGGCCACCGGGGTCGAGGCCAGGGGTCGGGTTGCACTCGTTAACATCCTAGGATCCTAACATCCGTTCTATTACTTCTGTTTTGAAGCCCTTGAGGCCTTGGGGAATAACGCGAAACAAAACAAAAAAAAAATTTTTCAACACCCGTTTTGGAGCCAAGCAAATTATATGCCCGAATCCGAATCCGTTCCGTATTCCGTTGCTTGCCAATGCGTTAACGTATAATTGGATGAAGAATAAAGAAAAAATCAAAACATCATTGGCGCCAAACCCTTTCAACCCTTTGCGCCCAGAAAAAAAGTTTTTGTTTGGCGCTTGGTACTAATTTCCACTTTCCACTGAAAAAACTGAATTATTTAAATTATCCTCCGTCTCTCTCGCTGTTTTTCTGGGCTTTGTTTCATTGATATGGCGCCCGTCAAGGGCCTTTGAATTGGTGGAACTGGGCCGATTCCCTGCTTGGTAAACCTGTGCGTGTGTGTGTGAACAAGAGCCTGGAAATTTTTTTTTCAAAAGTTTCAATCACACTGAAGGGAATCCTCACAGAATGGTGGTATGGTGCATGGTGCATGGCGCCCAAGGATCTGGGCGCGTTCCCATTGCGCCATCGTTTCCATTCAACCCGTTTATTATTACGCCATATTTTTCGTTTTATTGCCACTGTGTAAGAACAATTCATTTGAAAAAAAATTATTATTATTATTTATGGCGGTCGTTGTTAGTTCATGTTGTTGTTTCGGTTGTTGGTTGTTGGTGGAACCGTTCAACCAGAATGGGAGAATCTCGTTATTATAAGCAAAGCTTGACGCGGCGATGGAAGGGATCATGCTGTGACCATTTCTTTTTGGATCATGGATTCTGGGACATCTTCCAGGACGATGGTCCAGGGCCATTATTAGCATCGATCCAATCATTATTCCACAGGAATGTGCTTTGATTGCATCCATGCTAGTTTTTGTTGATGTTTCTGGATCTGGATCTGGATCATATTAGTATTCATCATCATCTGGATCTTCTGGACCAATGAACATAATGTGTGTGTACCAGAATCGCAATCCAGAATCCTGAGAATTCCGTTCTTAGGATTCATAGGAGGATTCTCAGGATCCAACATCGATCAAAACGAATCAAATTTAGAATATTAGGATGTTTGGCAATGGTTGGTCGGTGGTAATCATAATTCATTATTAATAATCACACCATTGTTCATCCGTACGGCAAAGATTGATTAGTAGTTTGAAGATGTACACCACAAGCACCACAAGAATCCGAGAAAAAATCTTAATTAGATTGAGGCTGGTTCAAGACCAATCAAACGAATTGAAATCCGGTTACGTAATTCAGTGTGTGTGCACCCACGACCACCACCACCACCACCACCACATGCACTTCTCGAAAGTAGAATCCGAAGAATCCGAATCCGAGGAACCTGTTCGGATTTGTGAATCTTCGTGCTCTTTTTGCTTTGGTTTCTTCGGTGCATGTGTTCTGGTTGGGATTGTTCCATTTTTCTGCAAAAAAATAAAAACAATAATGTAATTGAAATGAAGATAAAGTGTACAAGATAAAGATAATGACGGGGGAGTGGCATGGCGCCCAAAGGGGAGGGGCCAATAGATCCCCTTCGAAAAAAGTATTCCAAAAAGGCAAGCCCACCGCCAACAACAACAACAACAGGAATAACCATGTGAATGGGTGACACTGGGCGCCATCCGTATTATTATTATTATTATTATTATTATTTTGGATCTCGTATGTTCCCTTTCTCGTGTTGAAGACTGGTGTGTCTTCGGGTCGGGTAGAATAAAATTAATGGCGTATCCTTCTTCTGGTTGTTGTTGTTGTTGGTGGTGGTGGCTCCTGGATTCTACAATTGGATCCAAAATGTGTGTGTGTCGGGTTGCTTGAACCATGGCTTTTTCCCACTTTGTCCCACTGTTGTGGCTCCCGTGTGTGTGGTGTGGGTGTCAGGGATGCATAAATCATAATTTCATCGCAATGTTTCGTTGCGTGTTGGTATGTCGGTGTGTCGGTGTGTCGGTGTGTGGTTGTCCGTTTCCCTTAACACACACACACACACACACTGGCCAGCCAGCCAATTCCCTTCAGCTTCAGAAGCAAGGATAAAAGCATGAGGATTCCGGGAGCCAGGGAGCCATGGATCCAGGGAGTTAGGGAAGCCGAAAATCCCTGTATAAAGATTGACTTTTTTTTCTCCTGGTTGCCGCCATCAGGAAGACAGTGGTTTGGCGTCATTGTATGTGTGTGTGTGTGTGTGTGTGTGCAGGGATTATTATTGTAGTAATCAAGTTGTGAACGATGAAAACCCGAAGACAAAAAATATGTGAAACAATATAATCCATTTGGGACATTTGGGGATCCTTCATTGCTTTGCCATTGCTTTGGATTTCCGTGTTGTCCACACACCAAAGCTTTGTTTGATGTGAAGGATTCCGCCGCGGATCCAGTGGGTTTCAGTAGGCGCCCCGAAAGCCCCGAACGGCCGGCCCGAGTTCCGTTGAAATCAATTTCGATAATCTTTGGCTAGATTATTTCCTGTTTACCTACCCACACCCACATTTGGTTTCCATCAGGATCCGTGGCTACAGTCAGCCTAAATCCAACCAAAAAAAAAATAAATATACGCCCACGCCCACTTTTAGGCTCGGCAAACAAATCATTGGTTGGGCGCCATCTCTCTTTCTCTCTCGCCCTCTCTGTGTCTGTTTTTGGGTGCAATGTTTAGATCCATCTTTATTATTATTATTATTGATTATTGATTATTGATGATCACAAATCATCATCATTCTCGTTTCGTTTCGGAAATACATTTTTTTTGTTTCTGGTGATGCTCTACATTCGCTACATTTTCTTCCCGACAAACGTTACGTTGTTTTTGGTTTGCCCCCTCTCTGGGGCTCCAGCTCTCAGGCCTTCCCAGGCAGCTTTCAGGCCCCTCTTCCGTTTACCATTCATAGAGGTGATGATGATGATGATGATGGAGAATCATTCTTGGGGCCTCCATTACTTATCATTCTCTTATTTTTTTAGGATTCTTGGATTCAGCTTTGGCTTCAATATTCAGCTTACATTTGAAGTTATAATAATAACAATCATCATCATCATCATCAAACCAGCTCTATATGGATGCCAAGCACACATCTTTTCTCCAGAAGATGAATCCAATTTGGAGCTGGTGTGTGTGTGTGTGAATAGCACATTGATGGACGAGTGAGTGTGTGTGTGTGCGTATGTCTTGGCTCCCAGGAAATCCCAAAGTAAAAAAGGGCGACAAACTATAATAGGAATGTAATTAAAATTTCCTTCACGTTTGCTGATTTTTTTTCGGTTTCTCTGGCGCTGTCCATACTGGATGTGATAGATGTGGGGCGGGGCCACATGCCCTCACATCCATCTCAAGCCCCACCCCCACACACACATACGGATATATAGCGTAATAGTTTGGGAATCTAACCGAAATGAGTCTCTCTTTTTTTTGATATGATTAAGTCATGGATCCCACACATGTACAGGAGCCACATTGTGTGCGGTGTGTTGAGCAATAGGCATTAATAATGGCCAGGGCAAGAGAGGGCGTCAAGCGGTTGTTGAACAATCCGTAGGAGGAGGAGGAGGAGGAGGAGAGGGGAAATTAGCAATCAACTCATCATCATGATCGCGGACGGGAGCCATGGTGGGCGACAATCAATGTGTGGATGCGGTTGAACAATGTATTTTTAATTTCGCAAAGAGGCCACGGGAACCGAGAATGGAGCCCATCGTTTTTTTTGGCGGGCTCCATTTTGATTTTTTAATGATGATTTTCATTTCGGTTTTTCGGGGCGCAATTAAATTGAATCAAATTGAGTGCAATAATCATTATTATTTTTTCTCTATTGTTATATTCTTGGTGTTCACAGATGTTCTAATTATGAAACCAAAACCATTGTTTCTGGCATCAAAAACAACGGCGGTGCAGATAATCAAATAATCTACGCACAAGTGAAACGGAAACCGATCCAAAAAACTAGTGTGGCCATCCACAATGGTGGAAGCGGATGTTGTACGGTGAATGGCGATGGCAATGGTCATTGCTATGACGGCCACGAATCAAGATTGGTACAATTTTTAGAGACCATTCCAACTTTTAAACCCGCCCATTCGAAGGAGGCGGAGCAGCAGCAGGAGGAGGGGCTTAAAACAATGCTGAAAATTTGCTACAATATTGAATGTAGCAAACAAACGCTACAACGGCCTCAACAACACCAGCAGCAACAACAGCAACAGAAATCGTTGTTCAATATCGATCATGACCGGAAGTGTTTGTCGTTTATTCCGCAACACCACCAACAACAGCAGCAATTGAAAGCTAATCCTAATCAATCAAATTCATTGAAACTGTTTCCGTTTGACCGTATATTCACCGGTTCATTGCCGGAAAAATTGTTAACAATACCGAAATCGTTGTTGGACGAAACGATTGTTTCATTGATCCATGGACAATTGAATAATGCTGTGATTGTGGCCATTAATGACCATCTTAATGATCATCATCATCATCATGTGATGGTTGATCCAAATAATGGTGGTTCAACACCAACAACAACGACAACAACATCAACAACCATTACCACAAGCCAAATGGTTATGGTTAATGAATTTCAACAATTAATCCAACGTGGCTTGATGATGCATTCGATTGCATGGATATTTGATTGTATAAGCCACCCGGGCAATGATCATAATCATAACCATAATCATAATCATAACCATAATGGTAATGGTTTTGAATTACAAGCAGCCGCTGCCACACCGCTATCATCATCATCATCATTTCCTCGGAAAAATCGTGCCTGCACAATCCAAATGTCTGCTTCCATTTGGTTCCATCACAAGATCATGGATTTAATTGATGGTTTTGATGGTAAAACATCATCATCATTATCATCTCCAGGACAGATTGTGGATGGTGAAGACGACCATAAAAATGTTACTGGAGACGATGATAACGAAGACAACGAGGACGAGGACGACAACGATTACGACCAACCAACCGAACATATTTGTTCAACGGCCAAACAGGCCACCATATATTTGGAGCATGCATTAGAACAATATGATAAAATAATTAAACAGCTTAGAATCCAGGATCCATCTTCTACCAACACGATCAATGGATCATCAATCATTGATACTAATACCAATAATAATAATGATGCGGATAACGGTAAACAATCAAATCCATGTTCATCGGATGTTCACCGGCTCTGGGAACATTTATTCGTATTGACCATCCACATACATCAATATCGTTTTGTTAGATTGGCCAACAAAAAGTGCAAAGGTTAGTTTGGTTGGTTGGTTTGTTCTGCGATGAGGATCCGACCCTAGTTTTGAATCCTAATGTATAATTGTGCATGTGTCGTTATGGCTCCCTGGTTTCGCCCTGGTATTGTGGGCGCCTTCAGAATGTTTGTAGTGTGTAGTAACATATGTCACCAAATGTTTCTGGCGATGGATTCTCGATGGGACAAAATGGTACCAATCCCAATCCCAAAAACATTCGAATTCGATACACATTTGGCGCCAGGTTTTTATAATCACACACACTCGCACACTTACACACACTTGGAACAATTGTACAACATTGCCAAAAAAATCGAATTTGATTGAGTTGATGCTTATTATTATTATTCTTCATCATCTCCATCTTATTTTGTGTGCTGCTGTTGTTTTTCTCGCTCACCCTATATTTTTCTCTTTATGAAACCTATAAAAATAGGCCACTCCCTCTTCTCGCTCTGGGCCTTACTTTATTTATGATTAGCCACTTCCCCTTTTCCCTCTCTCTATCTCTCTCGCGCTGTCTGTCTCTATAACGCGCGAGCTCTCGTTCTCGTCTCGCTCTTTCCCTTGCTATTTGCCCAATGACCAATCAACTTGGCCGCATCAAGCTAGCCAATAAGCTCTCTTCTCTCGCTCTATCTCTCTATCTCTCTCTTTCCCTTTCTTGAAGATAACGCCCCTTTTTTGAATAGACATCATTTTTAGTGGAAACATTAATGGTCAAACTGATCTCACTGGCTACTCTTAGTACTTTCTTAGTGTGTATTCACGGTGTTGAGGGATGTTCTCAAGTGAGAGCGTGAGAGGACGAAGAGTGAACGAAAGGCGAAGAGAAACAAGTTTATTTTGCCAAGTCAAGTTCAATGATGCTTAGCCGACCAATCGGCGTTCACAGACATCGCACACACACGCGCACACAATAGAGAAGGAGAAGAGGGAGGAGGCAGACGAGTAAGAGGAGGCGGAGGCGGCGAAGAGAAAACTAATTAATTGAATTAATTAATAGAGAAAAACTATCATCGTCTAAATTAAACAACAACAACTTTATTCGAGAGAGAGCCAATCGGGAAACTTATAGCAAAGTGTTTTGGACATTGTTGTTAGTTGTTGTTGTTGTTGTAACAACAGCCAATAAGAACATTGATCAAGTTTGACGTTCTTCTCGTTCCTCGTGGGTTTTTAATCAAGATCCACACACATTGTGGAGCGATGAGAAGAATTATTTTTGAAGGATCCAAGACGTGGCGCCCGGCCAACAACAACAACAACACCAAAATTAAAGCCAGAAAGAAATCTAGGAATCTAGAATTAATGCGGACCGCGTGCGTGTGTGTGTGCAGAACCAAGTCCAAACACACAATCAATATAATGAGTTCATTGACGCCAAATGGATTTAATATCCACCACCACCAGCACCATACTCTTTGGGCGTGTGGATACATTTGGGGATGTTGAGAAAGAATAATGTCCAATGATGGCGGGTGGGTGGCAGTGGGTGGTACTGGTGGGTGGGTGTGTCATGGAATGGGAAAAGAATAATGGGAGTTTAGAATCCTAATAAGATTATAGTGATGGCGCCCAAAAACTATAATAAAATTGCAATAACAATTTAAAAAAAGAAATCAGGGCGCCCAACCTCCGGTGGATAAATTATTGTTGGCGCCAAATAAAAAAAAATAAAAAAAAAATTATTTGAAATAAAATTGGATCATTTGTTTTAGTTTTATTTTTTTATTTTGGTGGCAGACAAATTGAATTCCAAGATAGTGTGTGTGTGTGACAAACTCGGATCAGAGAGATAGAGCAACAAGCCAGCCATAAGAAATAAATCCATTGTGCTAGTGGGCGTGTCGGTGTGGTGTGTCAACATGGGCGTGTCCGCAAATCTTAGGTTTTTGTTTCTGGTGAAACATCCTGGCCACACACATCTTGGCCACGCCTACCTGGCCAATGAAATGGGCCGTCACGTTTGAATGACGACGACGATGTGTGTTGGGATCCCAGAATCAGCGAAACGTGTTTGGTTCAGATGGAATCCTGAAAGCAATCCGAACGTGTGCTGTGGCTGGCTGGCTGCTGGATGGCGTTGGTTCATTGGATTCACTCGCACACACACACACACACTTGTATGGCGCCCGTACAGCTAGTACATGTGGATGCCGCCTTGATTAATACGGTGCCAAAAATAGCCAAAGAATCGGCGACCAGAGCAGGACATTTTTGGGACACTTGGCTTGGATGCCTGAATTGAGTTGAATTGAATCATCATCATCATCATCATCATTAATTGATGATGAATCGAGAGGATGATAATTTAGTTTTGGTCCAATTTCCTTTGAACTAAGAACTAAGATTGTCGGTGGTGATGTTTTTTGTTGGAACAAACCAACCACGGTGCATACAAGGGTGGTCAATTCCGGTGCTGATTTCTGGCTGTCCACCATTCATGGCTCAAGGGTGAGCTAGTGGTGGTCGAGGTTGTGTGTTGAAGTTGTTGATGGTAATCAAATTACTTTTAATTAAGATCCCGAACATTGCATTGCACCAACAGTGCGGGTGTGTGTGTGTGTGGTGTGTCAATCTCGTGGAATCTTGGATATTCATGGATCCTGGTTTGGTTTGGTCCAAAACAAGGGTCCAAACAAATCAAATTTTCAATCATTCTGAATGTTGGATTCAGATCCAGCATGGAAATGGATTTCTAGGACGTATTCTCTAAAAGAGACAATTAATTGGCAGGCCACCACCATCGTCAACGATTCAATTGGCAAACCATTTTTCAGGACATGCCAAAGGAATCGAGGAATTCGAGAATCCATCTTCGAAAAGCACAAGAATCCAAGAGAATCCAACTGAGAGCGAGAGAGAGGCACCGCTATCTGGATCACGGTTTGGTAGGGTTTTTGCTAGGCTTGTTCTGTGGTCCCCAGAGAGAAAGAGAGAGGGACACAAGATGTGTGTGTGTGTGCGAGGAGCCAATTCGATCCGTTTCAATGAATTCAATCGAATCCATTGGGCGTCCATCGTGCGCCGAAACAAACAGTTTCGCGGGGATCGAGGGAAACAAGCAAAATTTTGATTAGAATTATTTTTCATTTCATTCTTGAGATGCTCCCAGAAGAAATAGATTTCTCATTCTTGCCAGAAATCGAAACCCGGAATCTTGGCAATCTTGTCAAGTTTTAAAATTCCAATTCTTTTTCCATTCTTTCTGGAACAATTATTCAATTTGATAAACTACCATCACCAACCAAAAATAAAAATAAAAAGTAATAATAAAATAGAATCAAATTGAAGCCCAAATTGAAATTCTTAAAAAAATAAATTTGAAAACGAGAGTAGCGCCACCCAGTATCCAAAATGCGAACCTTGATTTACAATAATGTTTTCTCTCGTTTTGGCCCGCCACCTGGTGCAGCGATTGGTAAACATAAAAAACTTTACATAATCGATTTACCGCTCTCATCATCATCATCATCATTATCGTCCACAACCACCACCAACAATGACCACAATGATGATGATAATAATAATCGGCCGGGGATTTCGAGAATTTGGTCAACATTGTTCAATCAACAACAACAACAACAGCAAATGTCCAGGTATGTGTGTTTTGTGTGGGCGCGGGGGCAATTTTTCATCTTGGTTCCTCCCATTTCCACTCCCCTTCTTCTTCCACCTCTCCCCTCCCACCGGGTATAGCCCAAAGTCCAAAATAGCCAAACTGCTTGCTCGTGCATTGTTGTTGAAACCGGGCGCGGAGAACAAATATCCGAATCAATCTGTATCGTTGGCTGTGTTGGCCAATCTTAAACAACAATCGTTGAATGTGGTGGATGATGGTTGTTGTCTACAAGAAGCATTGATTGAACGTTGTCGATTGGTTTCGTTGTTGGCGCAACGATGGCCCAGGATGGTCAACGGTGGTCAACAACAATGTGATTGCGGGAAGGATAGACGATCAACGACAACAACAACGTCGAAACCATCACCATCGAACTATCACCACAATCGTTCACATCAACGGTTCACATCATCAAAACAACATGGCGGTTCCTGTTCTGCTTGTAATCAATGCGCCAATGATAGATCCAAGAAAGGATCCAAAGCGCCAGCGCTAGATTTGGAAACAAGCCTGAATCAAAGTCAAGCATCATCATCGGAACAATCGTTTGATACGGTCATATTTTGTGGCCAACAACAACAACCACAACCACAACCACAGCCACAACCGCATCCACAACCGGTTGTGGTGGCCAATGGTCATCATAACCACCACCATCATCATCATCATCATGATCATCATCTGGATCATGGTTTGGTTAGGCGCAACTCTACCGCCCGATGTTCCAACATGGACCACTCGAATCAGGGGAAAAAACGCAGCAAAATCAAATCCACCATCACCAACAACAACAACAACAATGATCATCATCATGGTAACGATGGTTGTGAATGGTCCAGGGAGGCGGATACTTGCCATCATCCACATCATCATCATGGTAACCCCACGGGGATCAATGAACAACGGCGGTGGTCATCGATGAAAAACACCACCACCGCGGCCAGTAATAAACGCCTGATGAACCAGCACCATAACCATAAAGGAAAACATCGAAAGAAATCTTCGATGTTGGACCATCACCACCACCACCATCACCATCATCGTAATCATATTGTTGATGGTAACCTGGTCGAAGATAATCAAGATGATCACGATGATGATGATGGTGGTACCACAATTTGGACCAAAGAGCTTTGGGTGGATGGACCGAAAGCAAAAATGACCAAAGATGGCGCCACTAGTCTGGATATGGCTAATAATGCCGATCATTTGGCCACCATTGGTTTGAATGATAAAAAGAAGCATCAAATTGAGCAATGGATATCCAGGATCCGGAAGCTTCAAACAGCCGCGAATTCCAAGGAGAATTTGATACTGTTCAATAGGGCCACTAATCAAATGTTTGATCTGGTAGGTTTTTTGTCGGTGGCCATGATCGATTTTTTTGGATTTCTGATCACGGATTCTGATTGCGGATTCTTGTTGGAACTAATTTTTTCGCTAGGGATTCAAATGTTTGGATGATACTTGTTTCGTGATGTTGAATCACCACCACCACCAGCAGCAGCAAAACAACAACCAAACCATGGTGGATGATATCGAAAATGGCCAAGATGGCCAAGAATTATCGACCACCAGAGATACGTTAAGCGATTGTGGTGACAAGAAAAGCGATTTCTACGATGAATATTCTACCATGTGGAAACACGGTGGTCATTCTAATCGTAATCAAAAGACCAATAATAATATCAATCATCATTATCATGGTGGGAAGAAGAAAAATTCGATCGATCTGTTCGATTCGAAACCTAGCTGTAAAACATTGAACAAATTGATCCAGAAACAACAACCACACCTACAACCACCGACTTCATCCGATTTGAATGCGACTAGCGGTAATTCTACCATGATTTTGGCCAATCAATTGATCAACCACCAACCAACTGAACCACCAAAACAATTAAAATTGGAACAATTTTTACAACAATTATCTAAGATCACCATGGATCATCATAATGTTGGTGGTGGTGGTACTGGAAATCCTGGTCATGGTCATGGTCATGGTCATCATCATCATATTCGTTTGCCGAAAATGGCCAACATGATGGACATGGCTCCCAATACGACCACGATGATGATCAATGATAACCATGGTGGTGTTGGATCATCAACAACAACGCCAACGATTCTTGATTGTCGATCAGTATCACAGCAAAGACCACAAGAATCTGGTTTGATTGATCTACGACAACAGCAGCAACACCAGGCGCAATCAAAAGAGCAACAGCAACAGCAACAGCAGCAAAAAATCAAACGCAACACAACATCGACTACGACCAGCGGTCATGGAACAATCAGCGAAGGTGAATGTTCATCAATCATGAAGAAAACATCATCCGTATCCACGCCCAGTTATGGATCGAACAATGGCGATGTAGCGATGATGGCCGCTATGAATGCCAGTGTGGTAGGCCCAAACGGAGGCGTGCACTTGTCCAATCAGGTGGGCGGAGCAAATGTTGGAATGATTGTACAAAGACAGCCTGCATCCAGTGGTTATGAATCGACCATACAGGACGATGATGATGATGATGTGGATGTGGATGTGGATGATGGTGATGGAGATGATGGTGGAGATTTGGATGGATTTGATGATATTACCACCACCACCACACCACAACGGCGACAGCAACGCCCACCACCACCATCATCATCATCATCAAAACCAAGATCATTTCGATTGTGGTCCAACAAGTTGGCCAATCAAACCAGCAAGGTGAAACAGAACAACAAGCTTGATCACCAACCAACCAACAGAGGTGGTCGTTTGTTGGTGGTGGATCAAGTGGATCTAATCTCTCCAACAACATCCATAACGGGAATCAGCGGTCACCATCAACCACAACCGAAGCAGATTTGTTCGTTTTTTTGCTGTGGCGGCGGTGGTGATAGCCCTTGAGAGCCCTTGAGAATCCCATCGTCGAAAGTGCTCGATGGTCCTTGAATTTTGGATTCTGGATTTTGAACCGGATTTTGTATTGTTTCGTTTTTGATAAAATAAAATAAACTAAAGAGAGAATGATAATCCAATGTCTCCAAATGATTTAGGTTTTTTTTTCGTATGTGAAGTTTTGTTTGCTCGAGGAGGTAAATCCTGAAATCCTCATCATTATACTTTGAATACTTTGATTTGATTAATCAGGATACGATGGAGGATCCTCATCCTATCCTGGATGCCTGATACAATTGTAGCATTTGGTGTGTGAATGTAGCAATCCATGTCCCTGGTGTGTGCGTGGGTGTGGGTGGGTGTGATAGTGTTGTGTAATAGTGATTTTCCATTTGATACTGTGCCATAAATTTTGGTTACATTTTGGTCACACGATTTGTGACATTCATCCTTGAGGACTCGTCTACTCGAGAACTCGAGAACAAGAGGAATCAAGAGGCCCCAACCAATGATATATTGTTTGCAGATGTAGTTTGAACACACACACACACACCGAAACCGTAACCGTAAACCCAAGGTTTTTAGTTATGTGTGTTCCCAAGAAACGAATGGATGGGCAAATTGTGCA
>JAOZJS010001192.1:0-13198 GCA_025882695.1 Amerodectes protonotaria | reverse complement strand
TAAAATAAAATAATTTTTACCAGAAACAAAAAGGAGTCTGTTGATCCATTCGGTTTTGTAAATTTTTGATGATTCCGGATCCACCTGTTGATCCACTTGTTGATCATCTACCTGTTGATTCACCTGTTGATCTTAATTTGATTTATGATTTTTAAACGAATTTTTAATTTTTTTTGGTTTAAAATAAAATAATTTTTACCAAAAACAAAAAGGAGTCTGTCGATCCATTTGGTTTTGCGAGTTTTCGATGATGCCGGATCCATCTGTTGATCCACTTGTTGATCACTTGTTGATCCACTTGTTGATCCACTTGTTGATCATCTACCTGTTGATTCACCTGTTGATCTTAATTCGATTTATGATTTTTAAACCGATTTTAATGTTTTTTTTTTGGTTTAAAATAAAATAATTTTTACCAGAAACAAAAAGGGGCCGGTCCATTTGGTTTTGTGTGTGTGCGTGTATTTCTGTCCAGAGCTCTCTCGCGCTCTCTCTCTCTCTCTCTTTGTCCAAAGCTGTTTATCATATTAAAGCGTTTGTTTTTCTTGGAAATCATTTGTGCGTGTGTTCTGGCATGGATCCTCGAGGGGATTCACACTAATCGAACTAATCGAGGGAAAAGATTGATCCGCCAAACAAAAAAGAACAAACAAACAAACAAATAAATATAACCCAATCAACAAGCAGAAAAGTGACCAAGCCGGTATCAATGACTAATTTGGCAACTTGGCCTAGGTTTTTCGGATATCTTATATTTTGTTATTTCTCTCGATTCGAATCTGTTTTCGGATGGGATTGTGTTTGTTCACTTGTACTTTTGTTGCGGGTTAATCTAGTTTATCCAAAACTGGTTAACGACTTGAAAAACAAAATGTTCAGAAACTTTGCAAAAAAAATATTTCTAGAAGCATTCCAATTTTTGTTTTCTTGGTTGATCCGTGCCATGCTTGTCGTTCGTTTCCTTTTTTTTGCGGTTAGCTTAGGCACACACACACGCTTGCCAACGCTATCTTAATCTATGTCAGATTAGGAAAGAAAAGTTATTGCACTGTCCAGCAAAATGTATGGTTCTTGTTTCAGCTGTGATCCACACACACACACACAGCATTCAACAAGTGTCCGGTTATCCTAAAAAAAAGTATTCAACAAGTGTGTGATCCTTCATAGATGATCGTTAGATTTCTTCAACAGTTAGCCATTTTGGTTAATTTATTTATTTTTATTTAATTAAACAGCTTTCGGGTAGATTTTTCGGGATATTTTTGCTGTTGGGCACATTTCGCTTTAGCTTGTTTCGTTTATTTCTGTTTCGGATGAAAAAAAAACGGAAGAGATTACACCAGTCTCTTGTTTGTGTGTGTGTGGCTTAGGATGGATGGTGTCTCTCAGAAGTTATCGAAGCTGTGCTGGTGTCGGAGCGCGCCAAAGGGGATGTCTTTATTTCTTGGTCTTGCTAACACACTGTGAATCCAAAAAAGCGAAAAAAAATTCAGAAAAAAAGAGGAACACGATGCTCCGAAAAAAACGACGAAAAAAAATCCTGAAAACCATTCGCCTGCCTTCGTAATTTTTTTATTTTTTCGCTGTGATTTTACTTCTTCATTTGAACCTGGCCCAGCAACATTTAGACAAGTTTTATCTATCACTCCCAGAAGTGAAGAAATTGCGAGAGAACGGGATAGAGACATGGAGAGAGAGAGAGAGAACGAAACCGTCATTGATGCTTATTAATTTTTTTTCTCTTCGGGATTTTCGGTTCTCTCCAGCGTGTGCTGTGTGTGTTCGCCTCTATACGCTACCTTTTAATTAGCCCGAGAAAAAAAAGTTTACTGATCCTAGGATGCAAACGCTATTTATTACTGTACTTAAAACAAGCATCTTGCAATGGGGATTCTTGTTTAGAAGCTTTATACTTTTTTTTCGCTGCTTTCCGAATGGGGTTGAACTTTTTTTATAATAATAATAATAATAATAATCGTCATCAAAAGGTGAGAAAGAAATGGCGCCAGAAAGAGAGAGAAACAAAAAAGATGCTAGGATCTGGGCTAGATCAAGCGAGTTCGGTTCGTTCGGATCGAAGCTGGGAGCCCCAAGACGAAAAAAAAACGTTGATGATGAAATGGAAAGAGAGCAACAAGTGCCAAAGTACTTGGGAAGGGGAGTAAACGAAAAAAAAATAGTGGGCGTGAAAACTAGTATGAAAATTTCCAGTAATTATATCATTAATTTTTTGTTTCTTCGCCCAGGCAACGATCACTTTTGTTTATTCTTTTTTTTCAATAATTTTTTTTTCTTCTTCTTCGTCTTCTTCTTCGGCTTGATTTTTTTCTTCATGCTTCTTGGTGGTGGTCCATGTCGCCGTTGGATGTGTGTGTGTGTGTGTGTGTGTGTGTGTGTGTGTGTGTGTAAGTGTGTGGTTACTGTGGAACACGACCACGACGAAGACCAAGAAGAAGAAGACGAAGGAAAAAGAAGAAAGAAGATTATCTTCTTTCCAAAAAACCTTTCGGTGGTGGTATGTAAGCAAGTATGTGTGTGTTTGTGTCTCTATGTCTTAAATGGTAATATCATCAATAATTTTATACAAAAGTTAGCCTCATCCAGTTGATTCGTTTCATTTGGCCAGTAAACTCGCTTAGTTTAAGAACACCATCGTCCCGTTTTGTTCGTGTGTGTGTAGAAGTGTGTGTGTGTGTGCTGTTGTTGCTGTTGTTGTTGTTGCTTGACCAAATAAAATTATATTTCTACTTTGAAAAAAATTCTTTACCTAAAACACATATTCTTCAAATCACATCATCTTCTTAATTCTCAATTAAAACCAATTCGACCAATCTTTAAATTTTATTATCATCGCTTTTGTTGTTGCTGTTTGGAAAATTTTAAGCAGAATTACTTAAATATTCCAGAAAATTAAAACATCTTTCATTCTACTTTTTTTTAATTACGATCACAAGATTTATTGATCACATTGCATCAAATATTCTTGGATATATCCTCAGAATATAAATTCACCAACATCCAAACACTTTTTGATTTGTTCAAATCTAATCATCATTGCGGAAAGATCATTCTCTCGTTCGCGCTGAAATTATTCAAAAAATTTTAAATTTTTCTTCCTTTTCGGAAATTATTCTCTTCAATTTTATTTCTGGAAAGTTTCTTTCGAATTATTCAATTCTTGTTCGCGGCAATCATTCCCAGAAATTCCCATTGGCTATCCATTGTATAACTGTTCTTACGAGTTGTGTTCAAATTCTTAGCGAGTGTGCCAGAATAAGTGCGTTTGTGTTTGCTTGATCAACCAGAATCAACTGGATCGACAAAATGGCTTTACCAAGTGATGACGATATTGTTATTTCCGGTATTTCCGGCCGTTTCCCGGAATCGGATAACATGGATGAGTTTGCTCAAAAATTGTTCAGCGGAGAGGATATGGTCACCCGTGATGATCGACGTTGGCCAGTTGGTATGTATTTCACCGTTTAAACCGAAAAAAACCTCTTTTGACCTTTCCCAATTTTGTTTGGCTTGATCAAAAAAAATAAGAAATCAACGATGGACTTGGAGCCCGTACTGGAAAGCTTAAAAATTTGGAAAAGTTCGATTCATCATTCTTTTCCATGTTGACATATCTTTCCCATTCTATGGATCCTACATCGCGTATCGTTTTGGAAACAACCTACGAGGCATTCCACGATGCTGGCGTTTGTCCACATCAGATCCGTGGTACCAACACTGGCGTCTATTTTGGATTGAACACCATCGGTAAATATACGAATATACGAGAAAATCCTAGAATTTCAGCAACAAGTGGTTTAACCCAAAAAATTGAATTTTAAATTTTTCTCTGTGATTTAGCTCAAGCTGATGGTTTGCCTCAAGACGACTTTAACGACATCTTCACCAAAGAAGCTGCCTTTTGGGTCTATGGCAACTCGAAAGTGTTGTACGCCAATCGGATTTCCTTTTTGTTCGATTTTCAAGGTCCAAGTCTTGTGATCGATACTGCTTGTTCAGCTTCATTGGTCGCTTTGGCAACAGCCATGAACGATATCAAAACCGGCGTTTGTGACACAGCCGTTGTGGCCACCGGAAATTTAGTACCAGCACCATTCGGTAATTCCATCTACTCGTGTGTCGGTTTATTGGCTTCCGATGGCAAATGTAAAGTGTGGGACAAACGGGCTGATGGTTTTGTGCGTTCTGAAACAATTGGCGCCCTTATCCTTCAACGTCGTTCTGAAGCTAAACGTATCTATGCTACCGTGTTGCATTCCAAAGTTAATTCTGATGGTTTCAAGAGCGTCGGTCTTTTCGCTCCATATTGGCTTCGACAAAAAGATCTTATGGTACAAACCTATGAAGAGGCTAATGTCGATCCAAAAGAATTGGTCTATTTTGAAGCTCACGGTACCGGTACCAATGTGGGCGATCCTCAAGAAGCCAAAGCCATTGCTGAAGCTTATTGTAAACATCGTGAGGTAATTATCATATTCAGCATATTAGATAAGTTTGATGTTAGGGACTGAGGGATTAATTTCCGGATCATTGCTTCCGGTATCTAGGAACCATTGTTGGTTGGTGCCGTAAAATCCAACATTGGCCACAGTGAAGGTTCATCTGGTTTGAATTCAGTGGCCAAAGTTATCATCGCTTTCGAGAACAAACTGATTCCAGCCAATCTTCATTTCCAAGAGCCAAAACCGGAAATCTATGCCATTGTTAACAAACAACTACAGCCGGTCGTCAAGAATACTCCCATGCAAACGGGTATTGTCGGTGTGAACTCTTTTGGTGTGGGCGGTGTGAATGCTCACGTTTTGTTGAAAGGCAATGACAAAGAATTGACCCCGGAATCGTTCGAGATCACCAAACCAATACCACGTTTGGTGACCATTGCTGGCCGTACCGAAGAAGCTTGTAACTTGATGTTCGATTTCATCAAGAACAATCCGAGCAAGGTGCATCGGGATTTCTTGGCTTTGCTAAATGAATCCATGAAAACCGGTTGGGTGGAATCATCCTCCAATTTCCCGCATCGTGGTTACATGATCATCAAGGAGAAACCGAACAGCACCGAATTCGACACTGTTAAGGCCGATTTTGGTGAAATGAAAGTTCCCAAATATGATTATGAATGCAAAATCACCACCACCGGTATGGAATATCCGGTTTGGTTGGTGTTCTCTGGTATGGGCTCACAATGGCTTACCATGGCCAACAGTATGATGAAATTGGAGCCATTCGCCCGTTCCATTGAACAATCGGCTGCAGTTCTGAAACCGTTGGGCATCAATTTGACCGAATTGTTGTTGAAAAATGATCCGGAAATTTGGAAAAGCACCGTCAATCCGTTTGTGGCCATCACATCCATGCAGATTGCTTTGTATGATGTGATCAAGTTGCTCAATCTTAAAATCGAAGGTATCATTGGCCATTCTTTTGGTGAGGTTGCTTGTGCCTATGCCGATGGTTGTTTGACTTTGGAACAAGCCGTGCTCACCTCATACTGGCGTGGTAAGATCGTGGAACAATCCAAATTGCCCAGAGGTGTGTTGGCTGCCATTGGTCTGTCATGGGAGGAAGCCAAGAAACGTTGTCCAACCGGTATCGTGCCTGCTTGCCACAATGGTTCCGATTCTGTAACCATTTCCGGTCTTTATGATGATACCAAAAAGTTTGTGGAAAAATTGCAAGCTGAAAATGTGTTTGCTCGTTTGGTGGCCGGTGGTGAATATCCATACCATAGTCCCCATATGAATGCTGTGGCACCGGAATTGATGAATTCATTGAAAAAGATCATTCCGGAACCAAAGAAACGTAGTTCCAAATGGATTTCTACCTCGTTCGAGAAAAGCTCCTGGTATACTGAAGATGCTTGCTATGCATCGGCAGAATATTTCACCAACAATCTTGTATCGCCAGTGTTGTTCAACGAAGGCATGAATGAAATTTCCAAGGATTGTATTGCCATCGAGGTTGCACCACATTCATTGTTTGATTCTATATTCAAACGTTGCTACCAGAACCATAACTACATTGGTCTGATGAAACGTAACGAGCCGGACAATTTGAATTTCTTTTTGAACGCTTTGGGCAAAATCTACACCTATGGCATGAATTTGGATTTGGAGAATCTTTATCCACAAATTGAATGGCCAGTGGCCCGTTCCACTCAATCATTGAGTTCGCTTTGCTATTGGGACCATTCGAAAAACTTTCAGGTGAAAAAATATCCGGAATTTCACAACTTTTCCACTGCTTCCGATTATTATGTTAAAATCTCTGTGCACGAAACCGATTGGCACTTTTTGCGTGACCATTGTGTGGAAGGCAAAGCTTTGTTTCCGGCCACCGGTTATCTGTATTTGGTATGGCGTCGTGTTGCCAACAGTGTTGGTCAACCATGGAACAAGACACCAGTTCATTTTGAGAATGTCCGGTACGTGCGCAAACTACAAAGATTAGGATTGAAGGATTGAAAATTGACCATTGTTTGTCGCTCTATTTTTTTAAAACAGATTCCATCGTCCAACAATGGTGTCGGAGACCACTGAAATCAAATTCACCATCCGTCTTTTGCAAGGCAGCGGTGAGTTTTTGATTTTCGAAGGTGGCAACATTGTCTGTACCGGTAAAGCAGCCGTTATGGATGGTGATGATGGTCTGGAAATCCAGGAAACCATCGATCCAGTTATTGAGGAAGATCTTAAACAACGACAATCAAGCGAATTGGATTATTTGACCGCCAGAGAGATTTACAAAGAATTGCGTATCCGTGGCTATGATTATGGTAACAAATTTCAAGGTCTTGTTGAGGCCCGAAGTGATGGTACCATTGGTAAGGTCAAATGGGATGGCCATTTCATTAGTTTCATGGATTCTATGTTGCACATCTCATTGGTGGCTCTACCACTTCGAGCATTGTTCGTACCTGTTGGTTTTGATTCTGTTCGTATCGATCCAAAGGTTTTATTCGGCGAAATTGAACGCGTGAAACAAGAGAAGAAGGAAAAGGAAGAAGAAGAATTCCAATTGAAGAGAGAATTCTTGTATTTCTCCGATAAATCCAACGAAAACGAAGGCATCGAACAAGACATCACCCAACGTGTTGAAGGAGTGATGAAAAAGGATGAAGGCGAGGAAAACCAGGAAACACGTGCCGATCTTCCGATCCAATTTTACGAAACTGCTTTCATGAAAAACGAAGACGACAAAATTTCATTGATTCCGGTCGTTTTTAATTCCAACAATCGTTCGATCGCCACCAAAGGTTTGGAAGTGAAAGGAATGATACCGTTCCCGGTTCCCAGAAAAGTGGACAAAAAGGGTCTGTTGTTGGAACAATATTTGCACATTCCATACTTGGAAAAGGAATCGCACAAATTGGATGAGAAGAAACACCAAGAATTGGTGGACTATGTTGAAATGTGCAACGCTTTAGTTGATCATTTGAACATAAATTTGAAAGAAAAAGTGGAACCAAAAGAATTGAAATTATCGCCAAAGCTCGCCGATCTGACCAAAAAATATGCTCGCTATTGTGAAATACATGAATTGAATCCATACAGAGCATTCACTTTGATTAGAGATTTGCTTGATCTCAAAGTGGAAAAAATGGATGATGGCACCGAAAAGATTTGGATCAACAACACCATCCCAGAGGATAAATTGAATGCTGAAGGTGGTATCAATAGTGAAGTGTTGAGCAAAAACGATCTATCTGGCGATATTATCACCTTGTTGCAAACCAATGAACGTTTGGTTCGACCATTGATGGATACTGTTTTGGAGAATGCAAGCGATCGTAACAATCTGAAAATGATCGAAGTCAATCCGGCCCAATACCTGTATGCTCAAAGAGTGGTTCAATTGATCAAAACTTCCTTTGTTGGAAATTTGAACATTGACTACACTTATGCCAATACTGGATCGCAAATCTTGAACAAAGAATTGGAAGCATTGAACCTAAAATCGATCGAATGGAACTTGCAAACCAATTCATTCATCAACGATATCAATAGCATTGATTTAATTCTGTATCGTTTGACCGATGGTGTGGTGGATAGTTGGAGCATCGACAAACAATTGGAATCATTCTATGATGCACTGAAAGAAAATGGATTCTTGCTGGTGTTGGCACGTAACGACATCAACAAAGTGGAAACAGTTTTGTCCAAATATTTGAACAACGATATCAAAAAGGAGATTGTCGATCCGAAACGTACCCAGGAGTTCATCAAGTGTGCCAAAGCTGCCTCGTTCGGTTTGGTTGGCATGAAGAGCCATGTTTATGGTTGTACTGCTTTGTTGTTCCGTAAATTGAAGATGATCTATGATCCGGCCGAATTTAACGTGTTGAAGATCGTCAACTTCCAATACGATGCCTGGGTGGAGAAACTCAAACTATTGATCGCCCAAACCAAAGATGATCCAAAACCATTGTGGTTGGTTGCCAAAGATCAATTCAACGGTATTGTTGGTATGGTCAATTGTTTGCGTTTGGAATTGGGCGGCCAACAAGTTCGATGCATTCTGGATCTGGACAATTCATTGCCGGACAACATCGACTTTGAGAAGAGTCCATTCAATGAAATCGGCTACTTGGACATGGTGTTCAATGTTTACCAGAAAGGCCAATGGGGTGCATTCCGTTATATAACGTTGCCGGAAGAACATGAAACAGTGGAAACAGAATATGCTTACCTGGATATCGCCACACGTGGTGATCTGTCCAGTTTCACCTGGTACGAATCTGAACATAAACACTTTGATAAAATGGCCAAAGAGGACAAAATCGCCGACATGGTTCTTTGTGATGTTTATTGTTCATCATTGAATTTCAAGGTAATCATGATCATGATCAGGATTGATTTTAATCAAACTAACTAACTAACTATTTCTACCCGTTTCCGTTCTCGCCTTCCCCCCCAAAGGATGTCATGTTGGCCACTGGTCGTATCCAACCGGGACCAGAATCCGCCATTTTTGATTGTGTAATTGGTTTGGAATTTTCCGGTCGTAGACGTGACAATGGAAAACGTGTTATGGGCATGGTACCATTCAAAGGTTTTGCCACCACAATCACTTCATTCGAAGAATTCTTGTGGGACGTTCCCGATGATTGGTCGCTGGAAGAAGCTGCCAGTATCCCGGTTGTTTACACGACCGCATTCTATGCTTTGATTGTTAGAGGTCAATTGCAAGAAGGCGACAAAGTGTTGATCCATTCAGCTGCCGGTGGTGTTGGTCAAGCGGCCATCCGAATCTGTAAAGATCATAATTGTGAAATTTTCGTCACCGTTGGTAATGCTCAAAAACGTGCCTTCCTCAAACAAGAATTCGGCATTCCCGATGAGAACATTTTCAACTCTCGTGATTTGTCCTTTGAACGATTGATCAAAGAACGAACCAAAGGTTTGGGTGTGGACATTGTTTTGAATTCATTGGCCGAGGACAAACTTCAGGTTGGTTATTTTTTCAAATTGGATTTGATTGGATATAACTTTACGCTTCGCGCTTATTATCCTTAGGCCTCACTTCGTTGTCTTGGTTTGAATGGTCGTTTCTTGGAAATCGGCAAATACGACATGCAAATGAACAAACCGATCGGCATGTTTGCTTTCTTGCAAAACATCTCCTTCCATGGTGTTTGTTTGGATGCCTATTTCCGTGAAGGTTTCGAATCACCAAACTTGAAACGTTTCATGAAGAGAATGACCAATCTTCTCTATGATGGTATCAAACGAGGCGTGGTCCGACCAATCCAACGTACCAGCTACAAATGGAATCAAGTGGAGGATGCTTTCCGTTACATGTCCACCGGTAAACATATTGGTAAAGTGATCATCAAGATGAGAGAGGAAGAACCACAAAAACAAGTGGTTGCTAAAACATTGAAAGTTGTGGCCAACCGGCGAACATCTTTCAACCCATCGAAATCGTATGTTATCGTTGGTGGTCTGGGTGGTTTCGGTCTGGAATTGTTGTACTGGATGGTTATGCGTGGTGCCAAGAAATTTGTTCTTAGCTCACGTAATGGTTTGAAGAATTGTTACCAAAAATTGTACTTCAAACGATTGAAGGAATTGAGCAAATTCATCTCCATCTTCGACATTGATGTGACCATCTCCACTCACAATGTCATCAAGGAGGATGGTGCCCGAGCTTTGGTGGAAGAGGCTTTGATCAAGGGCCCGGTCGGTGGTATTTTCAACTTGGCTTTGGTGTTGCATGATGCTTTTGTTGAAAATCAAACCGTGGAAACCTTTAAAGAAGTCTGTGAACCAAAACTGACCGGTTTGGCTAATTTGGACAAGATTTCTCGTGCCAAATGCCCAGAGATTGATTACTTTGTTTGCTTTTCATCATTGACCGCCGGTCGTGGTAATGCTGGCCAAATCAATTATGGTTATGCCAACTCTGCCATGGAACGTATTTGTGAAGTTCGTCGACAAAACGGTAAGTTCTTTTCAAAAGGTTAAATTTTGTTTTTGGTTTAAATCGTATCCTGTATCCATATAGGCTTGCCTGGTTGCGCAATTCAATGGGGTCCAATCGGTGATGTGGGTGTGGTGGCTGAGCATCTTTTGGTCGAGAAAGAGAAACAAGAAGATTTGATGAAAATGTTTGGCGGTATAACATTGCAAAGAATTTCATCCTGTTTGGAGGCTTTGGATCGTTTCTTGCAGATCGGTGCTCCTGTACTTTCATCATTGGTAAAGACCAATTTGGAGGACAATAGCAACCAAAGCGAGGATGATATTCTTGATCAATTGTGTGCTCACTTGAACGTCGACAAACGTTCTCGTGAAGAGACCATTGGTGATGCCGGTTTGGACAGTATGACCGTTGTGGAGATCCAACAACGTTTGGAACGTGATTATGAAGTACAATTGTCGGTGACCGATGTGAAACGTATCACCATTGGTGAAATCAAAGATTTCCGTGATGGTAAACGTGAAGGTTTGAAAGCGTTCGCTGAAGATATCAAAAAGACCCGTATGCATTTGGCTAACATCAATTTCATCATACCGAACGAACCATACACTATTGTTTGTCCAAATCCGGAAGTGAAGAACATGAAACCAATCTTCTTCTTACCACCAATTGAAGGTATTTACGAATCATTGAAGGAGATCATCATGGAATTGGCCAAATATCGACCGGTCATCACGTTGAATTGGATGCGTAAAATGTCCGAATTGAATAATATTAAAAAAGTTGCCGAATACTTTAAAGGGGTTCTTGCAAAATTAGAACCAAAAGGTGATCATGATATTGTTGGCCACTCTTTCGGTGCTATTGTAGGCATCCACATGTGCCGTAAAGGTGTGCCCATCAAAACCTTGGTGGTATTGGATCCAATGGATGTGTCCAACTTTAAAGAAGAATTTGATCGTAACGAAAAGGTCGAGATGGTGTTGTCATATCTCAGAAATTTCATGTCGGAAAGATTGGTGGACAAAGTTAGAAAGGAAGCATTGAGCGTCAAGAATGAACAAGAATGTACCCAAAGAATAGCCGATGTGTTGAAATCACATGGTGGCAAGGCCATCAATAGCAAAGATATTGATGATATCATCAAAGATTCATTTAACCGTGCCGAAATGGTTCTTAAATATCAACAAAAGAATATCCGTAAATTGCGAATGTTCGGCCGTGATTTCACCCAGAAGACTGTACAAAAGATGATGAAAAAGATCGCCGTCAATGTAACTGTTATCAAACGAATGGCTCAAGAATCTGAAATCGATAAATTGAACAATATTCTTCTCACTAGTTATGGTATTGCTCGACAGGTATGTCTTCCTAATTCCTAGTCTATTTAAGTCCATAATGATAATTCTTTGATTTTTATTATTTCCCCCGCCCCGCCAAATCGCCAGGATTTCGTTGGTCGATTCGATGTATACCAAGTAATCGGCAACGAAGAAGAATATCTTACCACCCATCTTAATTATATTTCCAAGATGATGAAATTGAAGCTCGGTCTTATCACAGAAGAAGAAGCTAACGAAATCGGAAATTAATTTTAGTTAATTAATTATGTTTTCGAAACGCGAATCGAATTATATAAAAATTTATCCCACACACCCACACACCAATCCTATTTTTTCTTACACACCTACTCAATAATTCTGCAATAGATACAGCAACAGCAACAGCAACAGCAACAACGACGACAACAACAGCGAGTTTATTTGGCCAAAAATTAAACACACACATTTTTAATTCTAGATTTTTTAATCATGTTTTATTTCACAATAAAATTCTTTTAATTTTCAAAAAAAGCCGCGTTACTCGCTAAATAGACGAGTTTGTGGTTCAACTCATTGATTTGATCAACAGATGGCGCAACAGATGACGTCAGTCCGCCATGAAGAGGACGAATTTATAGTGTTATATAGCGATAGAATTACGTATCCACCTTCTTTTTTTGTTAAACCTTTGATCCATCGATTGAACCCTGAAAGTTGGCTTCACTGCATTGCATTTTCGCTGCCACCTGTTGAATCAAATATGAACCCAATCTCAGGGGGCTGCCACCTGTTGATTCATATATGAACTCAATCACAGGGGGCTGCCACCTGTTGAATCAAATGTGAATCCAAACTCAGGGGGCTGATAACTGTTAAATCATATGTGAATCTAATCTCATAAGCTGCCACCTGTTAAATCATATATGAACTCAATCTCAAGGGGGCTAACACTTGTTGAATCATATATAAGCCCAAACAGAGGGGGCTGCCACTTGTTGAATCAAATATAAGCCCAAACAGAGGGGGCTGCCACCTGTTGAATCATATATGAGCCCAAACAGAGGGGGCTACCACCTGTTGAATCAAATATGAGCCCAAACAGAGGGGGCTACCACCTGTTGAATCAAATATGTGCCCAAACAGAGGGGGCTACCACCTGTTGAATCATATATGAGCCCAGAGGGGGCTACCACTTGTTGATTCATAAATGAACCAAAGCTCAAGGCGCTTCCCCTGAAATATGACAGTTGGCTTCACTGCATTGCATTTTCTGCTAGCACCTGTTGAATCAAATAAGAAACCAACGTCAGGGGATTGCCCCTGAAATATGAAAGTTGGCGTCACTGCATTGCATTTTTTGCAAAATGAATTATATATGAGCCCAAACAGAGGGGGCTGCCACCTGTTGAATCAAATATGAGCGCAGATGGGGCTAC
>JAOZJS010001191.1:0-13217 GCA_025882695.1 Amerodectes protonotaria | reverse complement strand
AACACCTGACGCGCTATCAGGAAGTTACCGCGTGCCCGCTCGTTGGCCCGACTTAGATTTCCATCGTCCTGCCAAAATTTGACCTCCCGCTGATGCGCAACGAGCTCCGCATTCGGAAAGGTAACTTGTCCTGCTTCGTTCACGAGCCCTCCGACATGATCGGGATGGGCGTGCGTGAGCAAGATGGTGTCGATCATGGCCGGCTCGATGCCAGCAAGCAATAAATTGGCCGTCAGGCGCCCACCCCATTGCTTGATGCCCCCGGCGCCCCCGTCGATGAGAATCGTGTGGCCTGCTCCGCGCACGAGATAGCAATTGATATGCACGGCGGCGGGCTCCTGCTGTCCTGCGTCACGCTGCATCCTGTTCGCCTCGGACGCATCGATATTCGAGAGAAAGTCGAGACTGGCGGTGAGATAGCCATCGCTGATGGCGGTGATCGTGAAATCTCCGACTTGCTGGCTGGGAAAGATAGGGGTGGGCACAACGTTTCTCCTGACCGGCTAATTTCGGGCGTGAATATTCGACGCGGAGTAACCAAAACAACGGATGCGTGCCGAGAGACCGGTGTGGCGGCCGATGGCGTGGTCCAATGCTTCCAGGAACTGGTTCATGACCGGTGGCGTGCGGAACGTATCGAGGCGATATTGGATTTCCGCGAAGACGGGATGACCATGCCCATGCCGAACATCCAAAAAGACGACGTGAACGTTCTTGCGTTCCGCTTCAAGGACGTTCGTACAGAGTTCGATGCAATCGCGCGAAAGCTCGGCAAGGTTTTCGTCCGCCGGCATTTGCTTTGCGTCGATATAGAAAGTGACGTTTGGCATGGCCGACCTATTCTTGCGCTATCGGAAGAACGCGGGTGCTTGTCAGCTGTTTCGTAATCGGCGAATAAAGGTAAATGTCCTTAGAGATGTTTTCGACGAGATGAGTGCTATTCCGAGGCAATTTGGCGATCCAGCGGCGCTCCGGAAATTTCTCCAGTGCCACGGCCTGCATGGCCAGCGGCTTGAGGTCCATCTGGATTAAGACATCGGCGCCGCTTGCACTAAGGACGAGGAGTTCGTCGTCGCTTACAGCGGGAGCGAAACCGATATCACTGTAGAGATTTCGATGCCAGTCGATGATGTGTTGCTGCCATCTCGCGAAGTTACCGCCGCCTTTCCGGCGATATTCCTCTCCGGTCAGTACATCGAGGCCATCAATCGTGTGGATGGCCAGATAGACGGGACACCCATCGCTTATCGATTTGAACCGCTGCGACGTGTGGAATCCGGTCACCGAGATAAGGGCCGGTAGTTTTTCGAAGCTGTAGAAATCGTTCCATTCGGCCTCGCTGTCGAGGTCGGCGAAGCTGCATTCCACGGTATAGATCATCAGATTGTCCTTCGGAAACGGTACCGGGCCTTCTTCAAATACTCGGTGTTCGGTGCAGTAACGTAATGCTAAGCTGGCATTTCCAGCAGATAAAACGAAATAAAGTCAGGCTTCAGTGATATTTGCTCAAGCTGGCGGTAAACACTTTTTGATCGGCGAGATGCCAATGCCACGCAAAATTCCGAGCAATTCCGCGCTTTTGGCGTTTGAGGCCGCGGCCCGGCACGGCAGCTTCGCCCGAGCCGCCGAGGAGTTGGCTCGGACCGAGGGTGCCGTGAGCCGACAGATTGGTCGGTTGGAGGCGTTCTTGGGCGTCACCTTATTCGAGCGAATTGGCAATCGGGTCCGGCTCGCGCCCAACGGTGCGCGATACGCGGTGCAGGTTCGAGAAATTCTGGATCGGTTGGAACGGGATAGCCTGTATCTGATGGGGCAGCCGATCGAGGGCGCGAGCATTGAGATCGCCGCGCTGCCGACCTTCGCCACTCGCTGGCTTATCCCCCGGCTGAAACATTTTCAGAAGAGGCATCCGAACATCACGGTGCACATTGCCGAATGTATGGAGCCGTTTCTTCTAGTAGGTAGCGGGTTCGACGCGGCCATTCATTTTGAACATCCGGCGTGGGCGGGCATGCATCTCCATCCTTTGCTGGAGGAGGTGCTTGTGCCCGTCTGTAGTCCGGGGCTTCTCGCAGGCGCCGGGGCGAAACCATCCCTGGATGAACTGCCGCGCCTTCACAGACGACAAAATCCGGACGCTTGGCAGATTTATGCACAGCAGTCCGGCTTAGTGCTTACCAATTCCGCGGTTGGCGCACGTTACGATCTTCATTCCATGTTGATAGAGGCGGCTCTAGCCGGTTTAGGCGTTGCGTTGGTGCCGCGCCTTTACATCGAAGCCGAGCTTGAACTGGGACGTTTGGTTGCGCTGTGGCCAGATGGCAAAGCGATCACCAAAAACTTCTGCCTGGTCCTTCCTGAGCCGATCGAATTGGCCGGGGGGCCGCTACAGGCATTTGCGAAATGGATGCTTAGTGAAGCGCGTGGATCGGCGCTTAATAGGAGTGCATAACTTTCATCGCGAAACATCCGTATGGACGGTTCTCGCACCACGCGGTTGCTTGCAAGTCCCAAACTGAAATGGCGCTTCGCACTCAAACTGTACATGGACGTCGATACCCGCCGGCCGCCAGACTCCTGGCATCCCACTCCATTTAACCTAGCCATGCTCAAAATCCTCGGCAAAGCTCCCTCCATAAACGTCCGCAAGGTGCTATGGACTTGCGCCGAGTTGAACCTGCCCTTCGACCGCGAGGATTGGGGCTCGGGATTCAAATCCACGCAAACGCCGGAATTCCTCTCGCTGAACCCCAACGGATTAGTCCCGGTGATACGCGACGGCGACTTCGTACTCTGGGAATCGAACGCGATCATCCGCTACCTCGCGTCCCGTTATAACGGTGCGCACCTTTATCCGACCGATCCGATCGAGCGCGCCCGCATCGATCAATGGATCGACTGGCAGGCGACCGATCTCAACCGGTCATGGAGCTACGCATTTCTCGGCTTGGTCCGCCGATCGGCAGAGCATCAGGCGGCGGACCAGATAGCGCGGTCGATAGAGAGTTGGACCCGGAACATGGACATTCTGGACCGGCAATTGCACACAACGGGCGCGTTCGTCGCCGGCAAGCAATTCACGCTCGCCGACATACCCATCGGGCTATCCGTCAATCGTTGGTTCGGTACGCCCATCCAGCATGGGCATTTCCCGGCCGTCTCAAGCTATTTCGAGCGCTTGAACGAACAGCGCGGTTTCGCGGCATATTGCGGGAACGGCCAGCCGTGATCGGCAGCAAGCGCGTGCCGAAATTTTTGTACGCCAAAGGCGGCGCATATCCCTGTGCCGCCACACCACAAAAGGCCCACCGATGCGCCTCCTAATCCTCGGCGGCACCCGCTTCCTAGGCCGCCACACAGTCGACGCGGCGCTATGCCGAGGCCACGAAGTCACGCTGTTCAATCGCGGCCTACACAACCCCAATCTCTTCCCGGAAGCCGAGCACCTGAAAGGCGACCGGAACCACGATCTAACGCCTCTACACGGCCGCCGCTTCGACGCAGTCATCGACACCTGCGCATATCGCCCCGAACAAGTGGAGACGCTGTTGACCGCGCTTGCCGAAGCGCCGCGCCACTACACGCTCGTGTCGAGTATCTCGGTCTATGCGAGTTTCCCGCCCGGCGTGCAATTCGACGAGAACGCAGCCGTGCTGCCGAACGGAGAAGGCGACGATAGCTACGGCGCGCTCAAAGCCGCATGCGAGGCGGCATTGCTGCGCCGTCCGTCCATCCATGCCGCGATCGTGCGCCCCGGCTTGATCGTGGGTCCGCACGATCCCACCGGCCGCTTCACCTATTGGCTGCGCCGCATGGATCGCGGCGGCCATGTGTTGGCGCCGGGGCGGCCGGAGCGGCCGATTCAGTTCATCGACGCACGCGATTTGGCCGAGTGGTTCGTGCATGCGGCGGAGCAAGCGACGACGGGCATCTTCAACGCCGTGAGACCGCCCGCGCAGCTCACGATGGCGCGCTTGCTGGAGGCCTGCGAGGCGCAGGCAAAGCGCGGCGCGCAAATACGTTGGCTCGACGAAGCGAGCATTGCGGCGGCCGGCGTTGCGCCTTGGACCGAGCTGCCGCTCTGGGTGCCGGAAGATCATCCTGACTTCGGTGGTTTCATGCTCGCCCGCAGCGAGCGCGCCGTGGCGGCCGGCCTGACTTTCCGGCCGCTGGAGCAGACGGTCGCGGACACGCTCGCATGGAGCCGCGAAGTGCCGGATGAACCGCCGTCGCCCGAGAAAGTGACGCCGCTGTCGCCCGAGCGCGAGCAGGCGCTATTGCGCGATTAGATCGCGGTAAGCTGCGTGGTGGCGGTTAGCGCTTGGTTTCCTGGCCGCCATGCATTCAAACGTCGGCCAGCGTATCCAACAGCCGCGCCATCCGCGTCCGTGCGAATGCGGGATCGATCGGCAGATCGTCGAAGATCAGGCGATAGATGAGCGGCCCGACCACGCCGTCCATGACGTCCTGCACGTCCGGGGGCGTTTCGCCGCGCTCGACGGCCCGTTCGACGATCATCTGCAGCTGCCTGCGCGTGATCGACGCGCATTGGCACGCGGGCCCGCTGCCGTCGGCGCTCATGCCGGCCAGCACGTCGCGCGTCATGGCGCGGCCCGGCGCGGACGACATCTCTTCCTGATAGCTTTGCGCCCACGTTTCGAGATCGTTGCGCAGCGAGCCCGTATCGGCCGGCCCGGTATCCGGATAAAAGCGCTTCACCGCGACGTCGGCGAGCAGGGTCGGCAAATCCCCCCAGCGCCGGTAGATGGTGGACGGCGTCACGCCCGCGCGGGCGGCCACCTGGACCACGGTGATCTCGTCGCGCGCGATCTCGCCGAGCAGCGCGTTCACGGCCTGATGCACCGATTCCTGCACCCGCGCGCTGCGGCCGCCGAGCCGCAATCCTTCACGTACCGCCATATGCGTCTGTCTCCCGTATCCCGGCGTGTCGTACCGCCGCGCCCCGCAAAACCCACTAAAGCTAAAAATTTGCGTTAACGATGGCGATGGCGCACAATCCGCTAAAGCAATTATTTTGCGTTTAGTCTCGGGAGTATGCAATGCCTATCGATACCGCTGCCCAGCCTTCCGGTTTGCGCGCGTCGCAGAGCCTATGGATTTACGGGCTGACCGCCGCCACGTTTTTCGGGGCTTCGAGTGCGCCGACGCCGCTCTACAGGCTGTACCAGGAAGCATGGGGGTTCTCGTCCGCGATGCTCACGCTCGTGTTCGCGAGTTATGCGTTCAGTCTGCTCGCCGCGTTGCTCACGGTCGGATCGCTGTCGGATCATCTCGGCCGGCGCCCCGTGATCGTGGCGGGTATCGCGCTGGAGGTCGTAGCCATGCTCGTGTTTGCCGACGCGCATGGCGTCCGCGAGCTGATCCTCGCGCGCGTGCTGCAGGGTTTCGCGACGGGCGCGGCCACGAGCGCACTGGGCGCGGCGCTCCTCGATGCGAGTCGTACGCGCGGTTCGCTGTTCAACACGCTGTCGCCGATGTTCGGCATGGGGGTGGGCGCGCTCGGCGCGAGCTTGCTCATGCACTACGCGCCCGCGCCGCTGCGGCTCGTGTATGTCGTGCTGATCGCGCTGTTCGTGCTGCAAGCGGCTTGCGTGCTGGTGTTGCCCGAGACTGTGAGCCGCCAGCCCGGCACGCTCGCTTCGCTGGTGCCGCGCGTGCGGGTTCCGCGGGCGGCGCGCGCGGCGATGCTGCGCATCGCGCCGGTCGATATCGCGGTGTGGGCGTTGGGCGGCTTCTATCTGTCGCTGGGGCCGACGCTCGCGCGCACCGTGACGGGCTCCGGCGACGCGACGTTGGGCGGCTGGGTCGTGTTCGCGCTGACGATGAGCGGACTCGTCGCCGTGGTGCTCCTGCGCGGGCTGCCCACGCCGCGCTTGCTGATGGCTGGCGCGGCGACGCTCGCGGCCGGCCTGCTCGTGACGCTGGCGGGCGTGCATGCGAGCAGCGCGGCGCTATTTTTTGCCGGGACGTGCGTGGCGGGATTCGGTTTCGGCTCGGCATTTCAAGGCGCATTGCGTTCGGTCCTGCCGCTCGCGCAAGCGCATGAGCGCGCGGGGCTGATGGCGGCGTTCTACGTGCTCAGCTATCTGGCATTCAGCGTGCCGGCGATCGTCGCGGGCACGATGGCGCATGTCGCCGGGTTGCGGCCGACCACGGATGTCTATGCCGTCACGCTCGCGGTGCTGGCCGGGTTGACGTTGATTGCGAGCGGGTTCGGCAACGGGGCACGGGCGGCCGACGGCGCGCGTTAGGCTGTTCGCCGCGCGCGTTCGCGTCGAGTGCGCGCGGGGCGGTAAGATGGCGGCTCTCTTCGTTGGAATTTCATCGGAAACACCGCCATGCAAGTATGGGTCGATGCGGACGCGTGCCCCGTCGTCGTCAAGGACATGCTGTTCAGGGCCGCGCGGCGGGTCGAGGTGTGCGTCACGCTGGTCGCCAACCAGTATTTGCGCACGCCGCCGTCGCGTTTCATCAAGGCGCTGCAAGTGCCGTCCGGGTTCGACGCGGCCGATAGGCGCATCGTCGAGCTGGCCGAGCACGGCGATCTCGTGATCACGGCGGACATTCCGCTCGCCGCCGACGCGCTCGACAAGGGCGCTTACGTGCTCGATCCGCGCGGGGGCTGGTTCAGCCGAGAAAACATCCGGGAGCGTCTGACGATGCGCGAGGTCATGGATCAGCTGCGCGGCTCGGGCGTGGAGACGGGCGGGCCGCCGCCGTACTCGGCGCAGGACAGCAAGACATTCGCGTCGCAACTCGACCGGTTTCTGGCGCGGCATGCGCCGCGGCCGGGCGACGCGCGCTCGTTATAACGATTGATCCCGACGTCGGATCGCTTGAGCGATCTCGTCGGGAATGAAGCTCACTTTATGCTCGAATGTTTCGGGCGCGCGAATCGTGGCCGAATTTTTCCCGATAGGCCGCGGGGCTCGTGAGGGCGACGCGCCGGAAATGCCTGCGCAGCGATTCTTCCGAACCGAATCCGGCCAGTTCGGCGATGCGCGCGATAGGCAACGGCGTGCGCGCTTCGAGTAGTTCCCGGGCTATCGCCACGCGTTCGCGCACGAGCCACTCGTATGGCGCGAACCCGGTCGCATCGCGGAATTGCCGTTGCAGCGTGCGCGGACTCATCGCGGCCCGCTCCGCGAGCGAGCGCAGCGTATGCGGCAAGCCGGGGTGTTCGCGCACCCAATCCATCAATTTCGCAAGCCGTCCGCTTTCGTCGTGCGCCACCGGGCGCGGCACGAACTGCGCCTGGCCGCCCTCGCGATGCGGCGGCACGACGAGCCGCTGGGCGACCCGATTGGCCACCGCGCTGCCATGGTCGCGCCGAACCAGATGCAGCAGCATATCGAGTCCGGCGGCCGACCCCGCAGACGTGATGATCTGCCCTTCGTCGACGTACAAGGCATCGGGCTGCACACATACCTTGGGGTAGCGGAGTTGCAGTTTCGCCGCGTACCGCCAGTGGGTCGTCACGGTTTTGCCGTCGAGCACGCCGGCTGCCGCCAGCACGAATACGCCGGAGCAGATCGAACAAAGACGCGCGCCGCGTCGATAGGCGGCGCGGATCTTCCTGAGCAATGCCTCGGGCGGCACTTCGTCCGCGTCGCGCCAACCCGGCACCACTATCGTATGCGCTCGATCGAGCAACCGCGGGCGATAGGGCGCCGCGACCGTTATGCCGCCTGCCGCGCGAAGCGGGCCACGTTCGATTGCGCACACTTCGAAGCGATACCAGTCGATGCCGAGTTCGGGTCGCTCCAGCGCGAACATTTCGGTGACGCAGCCGAATTCGAAAGTGCAGAGCCGGTCGTAGGCCAGCGCGACGACGAGGTGAGGGTCCATGGCGTGATGTTACCGAATATTGGCAATAGCGCCACTTCTGCCGCATATGTTGGGCGACCAAAATGACGGTTCGGGGATCTCTTCCGAGATCTGTTCCTCACGCTCACATCGACCGCTATTTGGATATGTCAATCGCCCACGCAAGCAATGCCGTAACCGCCGTTCCCGCAGCCGACAGTGCCGCGGCGTATGCCCATTTCCACGAGTCTTTGCAGTTCGAAACCGACTGCGCCGATGTTGCGAGCGCCCTCGCAAGCGGTACGCCGGGCTTTGTGTTGCTCGACGTTCGCGGTCCGGCGCTTTTCGCGCAAGGTCATGTGCCGGGGGCCGTGAACTTGCCACATGGAAAGATCGTCGAGTCGAAACTGGCGGCCTATCCGCGGGACACGCTTTTTGTGACCTATTGCGCGGGACCGCATTGCAATGGGGCGGCGCGCGGTGCGGCGCGGCTTGCGCGGCTCGGGCGTCCGGTCAAGATGATGATTGGCGGGGTGACTGGGTGGATCGACGAGGGGTTGGGTCTCGCTTCCGTCTAACTTGCTTCGTCGGACAGATGACGTAATATCGCGAGTGTGCGGCTACATGAAGAATCGAAGCATCTGACCCAGAGGCTCACTCCGCGTACTCATGCAAAGAATACGGCAGATACCCCGGCCCGATTGGCCGCGCCGGCTGGATGACGTCGGCTTCCGCTTTCACTCCATCGATAAAAACGGCGTCATGCAGACGCCGGACCCGCATAGCTTTCCCTATTGGGTCGAAAACGCGGCCTACCTCTTTACCGAAGACGAGATCGAAGCCATTTCGGCTGCTGCGTGCGAGGTGCATGCGCGGTGTCTCGAAGCGGTCGACTACGTGATTCGGCATCGGCTCTATGCGCGCATGGCAATTCCCGCCGAATACGAGCGGCTGGTGCGCGCGTCCTGGGAACGTCGCGACCCGGAGGTCTACGGCCGTTTCGACATGACGCTCGATGCGCGGGGCGTCCCCAAGGTCTACGAGTACAACGCGGACACGCCGACGTCGCTGCTCGAATCGAGCATCGCGCAGTGGTTCTGGAAGGAGGATGTGCAGAGCTCGCACGACCAATTCAACAGCATCCACGAGGCGCTGATCGCGCGCTGGCGGCACGTTCGCGCGCACTATCCGCATGTGGGCACGCTGCACTTCGGCTGTATCTTTCATAGCCTCGAAGACGTGGCGAACGTCGAGTACATGATGGAGACGGCGGTGCAGGCCGGCTGGCGCGTCAAGATTCTCGATATGAGGCGGATCGGCGCGAATCACGCCGGCCGGTTCTTCGACGAACAGGACGAGCCCATCGAACTGATGTTCAAGCTTTACCCGTGGGAATGGATGGTGCGCGAGCGTTTCGGCGAGCATCTGATCGACGGCCCCACGCGCTGGGTCGAGCCGCCCTGGAAAATGATCCTTTCGAACAAGGCCATTCTGCCGATACTTTGGGAACTGTTTCCCGATCATCCGAATCTGCTGCCCGCTTCGTTTTGCGCCGACGACTTCACGGGCAAGCCGCATGCGCGCAAGCCGATTTTTTCTCGCGAAGGCGCGAACATCGCACTCACGCTTCCCGACGGGAATACGCTCACCGAAGACGGCCGCTATGGCTCGGAAGGGTACGTGTACCAGTCGTACGCTGCGTTGCCGCGCTTTGGCGAGCGTTATGCGACGCTCGGCGTATGGATGGTGGGGGACGATGCCGTGGGATTATGCGTGCGGGAGGAAGATCAGCCGATCACGCGCAATACGAGCTATTTTCTTCCACACTATTTCATCAAGAATAACTAACCATGAGCACGGTCCGTCCAAAACTCACTCTGATCGGTGCGCTGGGGTTGGTAGCGGGTACCGCGCTTCTCTGCGGATGTGACGACGATACGAAGATGGCGGTCGAGCGCGCGAGCTACGCGACGCGGGCCGATTGCGAACGGGATTGGTCGCGGCCCGACGACTGCACGGATGCGCAGGGCCGGGTACACGGTGGCGTGGGGCTGTGGTATGGGCCGTATTACACGCGCAGCGGCACGGTGTATCACGCAGATGGATCGGAGACGCACGAGACGGTGGCGACGCGAAATGCTGTGGCTACAAGCGAGGAGGAGGTCTCGTCACGTGCGCTGTCGCATGGCGGGACCGAAGGAATTGCGCGCGGGGGATTCGGGGAGCCCGCGCATGGAGGTGGCGGTGAGGGTGGGCACGGAGGCGAGGGTGGCGGGCATGGTGGGTGATGCGCTTCGAGAAATCGAGATGCTGATCGTTTTGGCAGGCTCGCCGGATGTCGGAAAAACAATTGCGGCCAAAGATGCGTTCGATCGATACCGCTATTCTCGACCATAGAGATTTGCACGTAGCCGAGAAGATTCTCGCGGTGCAACGTGCGGCCTATCGGCAAGAAGCTATTCTGCTTCGCGTTGAGCGCTTTCCGCCTCTCGACCGGGAAGTCGCGGAGATTTTGTGTTCGGAAGATCGGTTCTTCGGTGCGTGGATCGACGGCGTCATAGCGGGTGTGGCAAGCGTCGAGTCCGGCAACGATCAGGTTCACGCGTGCATCTCGTCTATGACTGTGGCTCCGAATTATCAGCGGCGCGGAGTGGCGAGTGCATTGATGTCGCGACTCCTCCAGGAGGTTGGTGCCGTGCCGCTCACGGTTTCAACCGGAATGCTAAACAAGCCGGCCCTCGCACTTTATTCGGCGTTTGGATTTGCTGCCGTCAAATATTGGCGGCTAGACGAATTTAACCTTGAGCTTGTTGAACTACGGCTTGATTATCGTCCCTCCGCCGCACAATCATTATTCGGTCGACATGCCGAGATATTCTTTCATATCGATGCCGCCCGGATTGACGACTCAGAGCGTGCCCAGCCCGACTACTCCCGGAGCCTAAATGTCCACACGCAAGCTGTTTTCGGTTTTGCTACTGACGCTCGGCATGGTTGTCCAGATCGCTCCATGCGCAGCCGCGAAGCCCACGCTCGAACTCGCGATAGGCGGCAAGATCCGATCGCTCAGCGCGGATACCTTGCTGGGCCGCCCCGACGCCGCCGAGATTCATATTCCACGCGATATCGCCTACGGCACGCCCATGACCTACCGCGCAGTACCGCTAGCCGACCTGCTCGACGGCGCGGCGCTCCCCGCGGACGGCGTCCTCGAAGCACGCGCGACGGACGGCTTCGCCGCACAACTCCCGATGGACCTCGTGAACAACCGCGATCCAGCGAAGGCCGTCGCCTGGCTCGCGGTCGAGGATCCGGCGCATCCGTGGCCGAAACTCCCGGGCAAGGCGGTCGGCGCGGGGCCGTTCTATTTGGTCTGGGTGGGCGCGGAAGCCGTGTCCGTGCGCAGCGAACAGTGGCCTTACCAGATCGCGAAGTTCGCGACGCAGCCGTCGCCGGCCGCGCGTTGGCCCGCGCTCGCCGTCGATCCCGCGCTGCCCGCAACCGATCCGGTCCGCGCGGGGCAAAGCCTGTTCATCACGCAGTGCCTCGCGTGCCACCGTTTCGACCACGCGGGCAGCGCGGACGTCGGCCCCGACCTCGGCACGCCGATGAATCCGGTGCAGTATTTTCAGCCGGCGGCGTTGCACCGCTTCATTCGCAATCCGGCGTCGGTTCGCGATTGGCCCGGCCGCCACATGCCGGCTTTCGCACCCGATCAGCTCAGCGATCGCGAGATCAATTTGATCGTCGGCTACTTAGGTTATATGGCGCAGCGCAAGGCGGCGCAGAACAGCCCTTCCCATTGAGGAAAATCGCTGCGCTCGGCAGGGCGGATGCTTGCGAGGGCGGACATGGCGAATGAACCTTGACGACGGCGGCGCCTTAATTCTACTCACCTGACCTGAACGAACTCGACGGGTGACCTAAACTATTGCGCGTTGTGCCGTGTGAAGTGCGGGCCACTACATCTCAGGAGACTTCATGTTCGACCACGTGGTATTCGGCGTCAGCGATTATGCTGCGAGCAAAGCGTTCTTCCTCAAAGCCCTCGAACCCATCGGCCTGGCCGTCGTTCAGGAGGGGCCGCACGGTATCGAACTGAGCTCGGACGACAAAACCTCCCTGTGCCTGTTCCAAACCGAAGAAAAACCCGCTCATCTTCACTTGGCCTTCGTGGCCGAGAACCGCGCGCAAGTCGATGCGTTCCATCGCGCGGCGCTGGCCGCGGGCGGCAAGGACCATGGCGCGCCGGGCCTGCGCCCGCAGTATCACGCGAATTACTACGCGGCCTTCGTGATCGATCCCGACGGGCACAACATCGAAGTGGTTTGCCACAAACCCGCGGCTTAACCCTTCGGCGCCGGTCGCGTCGCCCAGAGATGCCGGTTTTGCGCTGACGGCGGAAATCGAGCGGGTCTTGCGCTGGGGCGGTCATGGGGGCGGTCCGGGTTTAGTTCTCGGCTCGGGGCCACGCTTCGGGCGCCTGAAGTAAGGGGCGGCCATCGTGAAGAGGGCCGCCCCAATCGACGGCCGGTAAACCGGCCGGCGCCCGTTGCACGGCCGGCGCTACCCTTAACAATGCTCCAACGCGTACGACAAATCCGCAATCAAATCGTCGGGATGCTCAAGCCCGACCGACAGGCGGATCAAGCCTTCCGACACGCCCGCCGCCGCGCGCGCCTCCGCGGGCACGCCGGAGTGCGTGGTCGAGGCCGGATGGCAGACCAGCGATTCGGTGCCGCCGAGACTCACGGCCGACTTGAACAACTTGAGGTTGTTGATGAAGCGGAACGCCTGCTCGCGGCCGCCGTCGAGCACGAACGCGAACGTCGAACCGGGCCCCGTGCATTGGCGTTGGTACACGGCTTGGTATGCGGGATCGTCGATGAGCTCCGGATGCAGCACCTTGACGGGCCGGTACGGGTTGCTCGCGAGCCAGTGCGCGATGGTGCTGCCGCTGCGCGCGGCGCGTTCCATGCGCAGCACCAGGGTCTCCATCGAGCGCAGGATCATCCACGACGAATGCGGATCGAGCTGCGAGCCGAGCGAGCTGCGGATCGAACGCACCTTCGTGATCAGCTCGCGGCTGCCGGTGACGCCGCCCGCGACGAGATCGCTATGGCCGCCGATGTACTTCGTCAGCGAATAGACGCTGAGGTCGATGCCTTGCTGCACGGGCTTCTGGAACAGCGGCCCGAGCAGGGTGTTGTCGCAGACGGAGAGCGGGCGGTAGCCGTGGCGCTTCTCGAACTCGTCGATCTCGTGGCGCAGGCCGTCCATGTCGAACATCGCATCGGTCGGGTTGGCCGGCGTCTCGATGTAGCACATGCGCACACGGCCCTTCTGCGCGGCGGCTTCGAGCGCGGCGCGGATCGAGGCGGGCGAGAGGC
>JAOZJS010001190.1:0-13235 GCA_025882695.1 Amerodectes protonotaria | reverse complement strand
AATACAAGAAAAAAAAATATCAAAAAAAAATAATATGGTTCGATAATCAGGCCTGTGTTTTGTATGCGCTCGCGCTAGTTCTAGTTCTCGTTTTGGCGGATTTTCTCCTTCTGCTTCTCTCATTCTGTGATTCTCAGCACTGGATTTTGCTCGGAATAATCGTCGCCGTCGTCGTCGTCGTCGTCCAATAGTAGCCATAATAGTAATTAGAGCCAAGTGTTGGCCGGCCATCGTCGGCGGTGGTGGTGGTGTTTGGACATTTGATAATGAAAGCGCTCAAATGGTGTTTGGTACGTTCAACGTTTTTTCGGGTTTTCGTTGTTCGTCACTTTTCAGCCGCGTGAACCGCGACAGCCCAAGCAATTTCGATAATTAGAAGTCGATGACGACGACTACGACTTCGACGACTACGGCTATGAATACGACCGAAAACCACGGATGAGATGGCCACCGCCATTGTCTTCGTCGTCTTCGTCTTGATTCTGCGAATTCTCTCTCTCTCGTCCATCCTTATTATTATCAACCATGATTGTGATTATGGTTATTATTATTTAGCTCTCTTGCTCGCTCGCTCTCTCTTCCAGATGAGATTCTCAACTTCATTTTCATTTTCATTGATGATGGTAGCCCGGGATGTACAATTAACTCTTATGGTTCCATCATCATCATTATCGTTTCGCTGGCGAATATCGTGGGATATATTTTTCATCAATCTCATGGATGCATATTGTGCTAGCAGCTAACTATTCAATATTGATTTGAGATTTAAGGAAAGAAAAAATCCATCATTATCATTGGTTGTTATTATCCACCATTGCTATCCGCCATTGACATCCACATCCCTATGAATCCCTATTTTTCCCCTGGCTGCTGCTAGTTCACACAGTGAACTAGGATTCCTTCTGTTTTATATTTAACCAATCAAATGAATGAATCCACGCACACACTTCAGGTGTTGGAATGGTTTAGGCACACACAATATTATCCTGCGTATTATTATACCCTAAAATCGAAACTATTGCTCATGGTTTCGATTACACATCAATCTCAATCTGTCTGGGGACGAACCGGGGGCTCCAGTTTTTGGGAAAAAAAGGTGATCAATGACAGTGTGAACAAGCCAACAAGCCAGCCACTGAACCACTGGCTTGGCCTGTAACCAAAGCCATTCTTCTTCTTCTTCATCTTCGTCTTATCCTCGCTATCCTAGCCCGAGTGCTGCTGCTGCTTTTGGTTGAAAGGAGGCTCAACCTTCTTGTTAGCCGGTTGATTAATGGCTCCGCGATGCGCTGTTGATGATGGTGCTGGTGGCGGTGGTCGCCAAAATCAGTTAATCAGTATCATCATCATTCATTTCGGCTACAATAGGCTACAATCCATTGTTTTTAATATTCTTTTATTATTAGCAATCAATTTTATGAATTGATCGAAACCAACCAACAAACCCAACGAAACAATTAAATATTTCTCCTTCATATTGGCGATGATGATGGTGGTGGTGGTGGTCAATCGTCATCACCATCATCACCATCACCATCACCATCACCATCATCATAATGATAATGATAATAATTGTCGATCAAATTGGTTCGGCTTCTTCTTCATTCTCTTCTTCTTCTTCCACATCGATCGATGTCCATTGTGGTGATCAAGAAGAAGAAGAAGAAGACGAAGATGGTTGTGGTGGTGGTGGCCGCCACTTGTCGAACCAAAATAGATAATATGATCAAAATGGAATGATTCACACACACACACACGGACACACACTGGCACAATGGAATGTCTTATGTTATGGTCATCGCGCCCGGGCTTGCAGGCATCCCAGGCATTTAGATGACATAGTAATTACTAGGTTGTTTCTGTTGTCGTGGTGGTTGTTGTAGATTTCGGGCCACCAGTGTGTCTAGTTAATTTCAGTTAATTTTTATTTTTGCTTTCTTTTACTTCTTGGGCCTATCTCTTCATCTTCATCTTCAATCTCTCTCTCTGTTTCCCCTGGATATATCATTCATTCATTCATTCATTCATTTATTGAATTGATGAAATGTGTGTGTGTGTTTGTGTCCAATATTTTCGTTCCGTTCCTCTTTTTTCTCTAGTTGATGCGGCTGTGTGTGTGTGTGTGGGTTCATTCATTGGTTCGTTCGTTCGTTTATTATTATTATTATTATTATTCATTTAATTTTCATCATCATCATCATTTTCATTTCCATCGCCGAATCTCTCTTTTGGAGCGCTCTGAGAAGGATGCAAATGTTCATTTCAAAGTTGTTCGTTGTTCGTTGTTGTTTAAGAAAAATAAGAAAAAGAAAAGAAGACGAAAAATAAAATACAATAAGGATGCGCGCTGTTAGTTTGGTCGCCGGTAAGATGCATCCATTGATGATGATGATGATGATTATTAGAGAAGGATGCGTGCAGGTCTAATTACCACTGCCGCCGCCGCCACTTTTGATAAGGTGAGCTTCTTCATCATCATCATCCTCATCATCTTCAAGATCCGGTTTCATGTCACACACACACACGCCGAGGCATCAAGTGGAAAAAATGGTGGAAATTTTTTTCTTGTATATCTATGAAAAAATAAAAGGAATACAAGCGGGAGAGATGAGAAAAACATCCCAAACTCTATAATAATAATGATAATAATAATATTGCGACTGGTCACTGGTCAACGAGAGACAACGAACAACGAAACGATGGTGAAGACGAAGAAGAAGAAGAAATTAACAACAACAACAACGACAGGTTTAACAATAATGGGCTAAATATATTAAATTAGATAAGCAATCATAGTAATTACACTATCCTGAATCTTCTTTCTTTCATTTTCTCGGGTCCGTGTCTCGGAAACACACACACACAGGCACACTTATTGTCTCATTTTGGTCTAGTTATTGCATATTGTTGTTGTTTGTCGCTCCCCCCCATTTTCATTTCGCATTCAAAATCAAAGAATCCTATTTTGGCTTCTTCCACAATCATCTCGTTGATTGTTTCTTCTTCATCATCTTCTTGTCAGCGTTCTTCAACAACGTCCAACACATGTCCACCATTGTTGTTGGTCATTTATGGCCAACACCACCACCACAAGCCAAAAAAACAACCAGCAACAGTTTGTCTTCGGCTATTATTGATTTTTATCATAATTTTCGTCTACTTCGTCTTCGTCTTCTTGGTTTTGATTCTAATCGTCGATTGGAATCAAATGTGTTTCTCCCCCCACACACACGCACACACGCACCTTCAGTTTATAATTACATGCCAACCACCAAAGTGTGGTGGCCGGAGCCAATGTCTTGGCGTGTGTGTGTGTGTGGACAGAATGGACAATCTCGCGCTATTAGATTCTCCATCATCATCATCATCATCATCATTATTGTTATTAAGCCACCACCACCACATACAATGTTGTTAATGATGATGACAATTATTAACTATTATTATTTTTGAATAATAATACGGCGCGCGCCAAAAAAAAAAGATTTTTATATGGAAATGATAATGACATTTTTCCATGGTGTTTCAGAGTGTGTATGAATTCTTTTGATTGGATTGTTTTCTCTTCATTATTATTATCGTTGTATATGATACACGCCCACACCGACACCGACACACAAGAACTCCACCTTTCCAGGTCATCAAATCAGTACATTTTGATCTTCTTCTTCTTCATCATAATCATCATCATTTCAATGGCCATCTCACGAATTAATCTTTTGTTTAATCTCTCAAACATACAAAACACCACCACCACCACCACGACGTTATGTCCAGCGAAATTCTGGCCAATGAACGCCAAAATTTTCCAGGGAAAATGACACACCACCACGGACAAAGCCAACAAGAAAAGGCAATGGGAAAGCAGCAGCAGCAGAGGGAAAAAACAGGCAAAATCCAAGAAGAAGAAGAAACAAAGAAAGAAAGAAAGACACTGGGCAATTTTTTTTCTCTTCTTCTTCTTCATCATAATATTCACCATTATTAACGCGCCGCGCCATTATTACAATTTGCCGCCCGATGATTGTCAGCCTGGCAACTAGCTAGCCAGCTAGCTATCCAGCTTGCCAGCCAGCCCAAGGAAAGAGATCCTAGATATATAATTAATTTTCGGTTGGCAACAATATTTCTCCCCAATATAAATATAGATAGATAGATAGATAGGATGGATAGATAGATAGATTATTATTATTGTTGGATCTATTCAGTTTTGCATACGAATCACACCACCACCACCACCACACGCACAAGGTACGATGATGGTGTTGATGAATGCAAATTCATTTGTACATTTATTATAATGGCAATGTGTGGCCATATATAATGATGATGATGATGATGGCCAAAATAAAGAGAAAGCGAAGCGAAGCGAAGAGAGAGAGGAGAAAAATCCATTAATAGCGATCAACCATTGACAGTTTTGTGCTAATTGTTTGCATTGTTGTTAGCCCGTGTGTGGATCGTTGCAAGCTCCATCATCACCGCTAATGATTGAATCCAAATGTGTATCTTCTATCATGCACATATACTCTCGCTATTATCCTATCTATATCCCAGAGATAAACATCCCCCTGAAACGTTTTTTCCCCCAATTGACGATGGTGGAACAATACTGGAAAGTTAGTTGGTTGGTTGTATCCATAATGGCAAATCATTAACACATTGCCAACCAAACCGAACAACCAGCCAGGCAGCCAGCAAGCCGAGCTGAATCCACCAACCTAACAAAATGAATTATTAATGCAAATGAAGTTAGCTGCTGCCTCTTCTTCTTCTTCTTCTTCATAGAGACTTAGCTTCACACACACATATACAGAATGGATCTTAGCAGGGCCTCGTGTGTGTGTGTGTGTGTCTTGGAAATTATCTTTAACCTAAAATTACCATGGCAAACAAAGAAGAGAGAGACAAAGGGAGAGACACCATCTTTTTGTATTGTTCTTCTTCTTGTTGTTCGTCTTCTATTTTTCGCCTATATTTTCTCACTGGAAAAACTCACTGCCTATCGCTGATGCCAATGGCCCAGATTATCCGAGATTTGGGGAGCGATTAATTTTTTTTTTGAAAACGAAAAAAAAATAATTTCAATCAATCTTGGGTCTCATCACACACTGGTGGGAATCTGGAGAACATAGATCAGCACCAGAAAAATAGAGAGAGCGAGAGAGCTTAATGATAAAGAGCGTTGATGATGAGAAATTCTGTGTATATGCCCAATGCCCAATGTCCATGTCCATGTTTGTCTGTTTGTTTGTTTGTTTGTTTTTGGCTTGAGATTTTTTCCGAAAGATTGTTTTCTCGAACATTATTAGCCAACAACCAAAGAGAGATCCAGAGAGTATAATAATAATAATAATAATAACAATAATCATCATCATTATTATATAATATAATGATATAATATTATTGTTAATGAATCATTCTTCTCTCGGGCTTATTAGTTGATGATTGCTTCACTCTATTCTAGCTCGCTCTCTCTCTCTCCAGAAATGAAATCATTCCATTCTCTTATTTCAAGTATAAGTATTATTATTATTACATTATTAATAGGCCATGTTTTTTCTTTTGGGAGGACGAGGAGGCGGGGGTTTCAAGGGAGGGAGGGGCTTGCCTCTTGCGGATTCATTGTAGACGAAAGGACGGCCCACATTCTTGGACTTCATTGTCTGTGTGCGCGCTTGTCTCTCTCGTTCTCTCCCTCCCTCTATCCTCTAGAAGTGTGTGTGTTTGTGTGTTATATAACGATTATCATTATCCTTTTGGCACTACTAGTAGTACTAATACTACACACAAATGACATCGAAAAGGCTGAGCGGACCAAGAGAGAGACAGAGAGAGAGGAGAAAATAAATGATGCATTTGGCGCCAATTATCACTTGGAAATTAGTCCACAAGATTGTATGACATTCAGACAGGAACAGTGGTGCATGCATAATTGACTCCTTTTTTTTATTCTCTGGTACCTTTCGGATCCAATCCAATTGCTGGATCCGATTGGCAATCCTAATAATGACCGAATAAAATTATTATATTTCACATTGAAGCATTTGCGTTCAAGCAACGAGCGAAAATAATAAACCTAAACCTTTTTCCCCCACTTACTAAACTGATCATTCGGAAAGGATATCAATTGACGCCCCCTCGTCATTCTCGTTCCAATGAGCATGCATATGATGGCGCCATTGGCATGCTGTCTACCTGGCCTGCCTGTCTGTATATTATTGCACCTGTCGTCTTATGGGCGCTGGTACTATTTCAATTTTTTTTCGAAAATTTTCATGTTGCTTTTGTGGTTGTTCGTCGGGCAAAAAAATGATTTTTAAAGTGAAATTTTTCATCATCATCATTGTCTTTGGACACGACCAACAGGCGATCAACCACAATAACCGGATAGTGTGCTCGCACACACGCCAAAGATTTAGGCTATAAATTATATTAGGCTTGTTGTTGTTGGTGTGTGTGTAGGAATATTTAGACACACATTATCATTAGTTCATCTTGTAGAGATTCTCTCGTATCCCGGTTCAGTTTCTAGGTGTAGGAGGAGAAGGAGGAGTGGGCGGCCCACGAAAATGTGTCCGGACAAAAATCGAGACAAACACAGAATAAGACAAATATCACCACCAAGAAGAGGTCATTATTCTTGTTCTCCACCACCACCACCACCATTTGGTCTGATTAATGCCCCAAGTTGTTGGTCTAGATGCCAGCGATTAGCAACCAATTTTTTAATGAACGAGCCAATTTTAAATTTTGAAAAAAACGTCATCTCTGAACGACACCACAGAAATACGCGCCTCCTTTTCCTATTCATAGTGTGTCTCGTCATCAGGCTAAATCATCGCCTTGGACCAATCAGAGGGCAAAACGGTTGTTATAGGCGTCCACCACGCACAGACTTGTACTGGTTAAAGCTTATCGCTTTTCATAGTGCTTATTGGGTGTCTCGTCATCAGGTCAAATCATCACAATGAACCAATCAGAGGGGCGAACGGTTGTTATAGGCGTCAAACATGCACAGACTTGTACTGGTTAAAGCTGATCGCTTTCCATAGGCTTATAGTGTGTCTCGGCATCAGGTCAAATGATCACACTGGACCAATCAGAGCGAGAGGAATGTGGCTTCGTGTCTCGTGCTCTTGTTTGGCTCCAGCTTGGTGGGCCGCACCAAAATGTTTGTGATTAGCGTCACACAGACCGCTGGTTGCTCACCGCTGGTCTGCTATGCTAGAATGATGCTGAAGTTCTTTTATTATTCGAATTTTTCGCGGGCTATTTTTTTTCGCTCCACGAAGATTGTCTCTAATTATAATTATCATAATGACCAATATTATGTGTATGTCCTCCCCCGTAATCATCGTGATCGGCCATCACCATTGGCCAATGGTCTCTACTGAAGGCCGAGAACATCATCATCGTCGTTTAGTTACACCAAAAAAATAAAAAAAATAAAAAAATAAAATTCATTTTGCCATATCCCTCTGCCTAAAATTCTTTCGTCTTCGTTCATCATCTTCTTCTCGGTCTTTGTTTGACGTTTTCAACGTCGACAATTTTCCCCCGACCGACCGAAAAAATTCTAATTTCGGCTTTACCTGCCTGGCCTGGCTTACCTTGTGGCCACGGCAACGATTGCAACATCCACCACCACTAACCACTGGACCATTGCAACATGCATGCATAACTAGTGTAGTCATTATTAGTGTTGTTATTATTATCATCATCATTATTATTATTATTCTGGTTGCTTCTATAATTTAGTGTCAATGTTGTAACCACATCGTGTGTTACCTGAGCGCATGCAGCGAGAGAAAGAGCAAGAGAGCGAGCGGCTATGTTCAGTTGATTTTTTTTTCACTTGGTTCGTTCGCATTTGGTTGGTGTAATTATTATAATTATAGAAAAAAATAAGAAGAAGAAGAAGAAACTGGTTTCCACAGCCAGCTAGCCAGCCAGCTAGTCATGATGAATATTAGCTTGGCTTTTGAACATCCCAACAACAAGAGCCAGTTTACAACTTTTTCTACTTGATCTTCAAGTGTAATTATCAAGCGAGCTAAAGGAAGGATCTTCCACACACACACAGGCAAAGCCAAAAACCCAAAAAGGAAACCTCCTTTTTATTTAATCACCTTAAGCTTTGTGCTACAATTAGTACCTCCCACTATTCCTATTTCTACTCCATGGACGTCTACAACAACGTCTTTGAGGATTCTTCCTCTTCTTCTTATTCCCTCTTCTTCTTGGTCTTATTTCGGAACCAATTTCATTGACACAAAACATTAGCCAGCTCTCTTTTGTGCTTGAATCTTAATCAACCAAAAACACCTACCAAAATGATGATCCACCTGTTTAATTCGCGCTCATCATCGTCTTAATCATCATCATCGTCGTCGTCGTCAGTTCTACCTGGAGTATCTTTCCCTCTCTCTCTCTCTCCGTGTGTGTGTTTCTAATGATATTTGCTGCCTCGGTGTGTGCTTGCGCGACAGACGAACAGCGCGCGAACAATAGCCAAAAAATGAACAAAAAAAAGAGCCACACAAAATCCTGAAAAAAAAATTCAAACAACTCCAAAATGAATGGCCATAATGAATCCTTAATTATGCTTTGAATTATTTTTGTATATTTATTAATTTTAAACTCCAAAGAAGGATTTTTCAGACGACGCCAGTAATGTTTTTTCTTCTTCTTCTTCTTCTTCGTCGTCGTCTTGTTGCTCATTTTTACCTGAAGTCGGTTTTTTTTGAATATTAAAACGAATAGTGAAAAAATAATGATAATAATGACAATAATAGTAATAATAATAGTAAAAATAATAATAATAATCGAACCACACACGCATGCATGCAAAACACACACACACAGGTAATCTTTTTTTCTGTTCTGTTCTGTTTAGTGGTGTGTCTTCGGCGTCAGAGAATTTCAGATAGCGCGCCTGATGATGATGATGATGATGATGATGGTGGTGGTGGTGATGATGATCAGAGCAAGCAAGCAATCAACCAAGAACAAAATATGTTTGCTTGCTTGCTTGATTCAAACAAACAAACAAAAAGAAAAAGAAAAACAAGTGAAGTGAAATATTCGAGAGAAATACACTTTTTACATTTTATATCAAAATCAAAATCAAAAAAATCAAAGGTTTTTGCTAATTTTCCACCAAACACACAAATATGATCTGAACCGAATGAAAAACATTAACCATAATCATAATCATGATAATAATGATGATGATCATCACCACCCCAAGAAGACGAAGAAGAAGAAGAAGAAGAACTGGATTTACGCCATGTCTGTCTTCGTGGCTGTTTGATTGTTCAAACAAGAAAAAATAGGTGTAAATATTCAGAATCGTTCGAGGATTATTCAAACAAAAAAAAAATCCAAAAATGAACAAAATCATTGAACTCTTGGCCCTCGAAAAGATTCCGTAAATAGTGGATCAAGTGTATCTCTGACCATTGGACTGTGTGTGTGTGTGTGTGTTCAGGTCGAATGGCACCTGATCAATCTTTGAGAACAAGATTACACCAAATACACGCAAGCATTTATTTTCCGTTTCATTCATTCATTCATAGAATGTCCAACAAGCTTGATGGAGTGATTGATCTCTGGTTGGTTGTTGTTCAGGTGGTTATCCTGGCGTCTTCGGACACCAGGACTTCGGACAACAACAAGAATAATATTAGCATCATCATCATTTTTTTGCTTATTTTTTTTGGTGGAAATCAGCTTGCATGGAGCTTGATTGTCTAGTACAATTATAATTAGTTGGTCGAATGCTCGACTGGCGCCAGTATAATTTATCCACACACAGCACTGTCAATCTTGTTCGGGTTTTCCAGGTATAAAATTCTAAATAGAAGAAGATTTTGCCTGATCGCAATTATTTTCAGCGATTGACAATTTCATTCTTCGTTTTGTTTTGTTCTTCTTCTCCAAATCGCTCGAAACGATTATCCTTATTATTATTATCATCATCATCATCATCATTATTATTATTATTATGGCTAATATTTGATCAAGTCCGGCCTATTGTTTTTCTCATTTCATTTCATATAAAAATAACTGTAGTGCCCCCCATCCACACTGTCAGTAGTTGGATAATATACTGCCTCTCTCGCTCTCGCTCGCTCTCACTCCTCCCCTCTTTGTTTCTGTTTTGAAGCTTCAAATATCCAAGCTAGGCTTTCTTATCCCTTTATTTCCATTTGGCTCCGCCTCCCGCTTGTCCACCAATCAAGCATTAGCATACAATACAATACACAACACCGCGTAAAACAATACAACTTGTCCTGTATAAACTGCAGTATAGTAGCGGGTTGATAGCGGTGTTCCCATTACTTCATTCTTGTTTTTGAAATTCTAGTTTATCTGACCTTTCAGGCCAAACGACCAACAACAATTGGTCAAAATTGGTCAGATAATTACCGAACCAAACCAAACCAAAAAAAGATAATGATGATCCAATATCTTCAGATGATCGGGGTGAAGGATAACCCGCGATCATGATTTGGTTTGATGAACTTGTGCAGGTACCAATAATACCATCTCTCACCTTCCACTAGTTGACTTGATCAAACATCAGGGTAATAGGTTTTCCTCGGACAACCAAAATCAATTTTCATGAATTTACTTTTTTGTCCGACCAAAAACATGACGACGCTGATGATGATGATGAAGATGCTCAGATTGTTGTTGTTGTTGTGAAAGATTATTCGCGCTCGGGACATTGTTTCGGCCAAATATTTCTGTTTTGTTTGCAACGTCGTTCTGTGTTCTTAGCTAGCGAGCGAGCGAGACTTATTTGATAATCAAACGGAACACAACAACCACAACAATCTGGGCAATCATATTCACGAACCTCGAGGGGGGAAGGAAGGAAATATTCATTCACATGTCCAACCACAGGAACAACCAACAACAGACAAACAATATCTTCAGTACTATCCCCTACTCGTATAGCTGTTGTCGTCGTCGTAATGAATCCGTGATATTGTACTCCTTCCATCAAGGTTCAGGTTCTTCGGCTTCATCGACAACCCCCAAACACACACACACACACACGCACCATTGGCCTTTCACTTAATAGCACTACACAAACAGCATTTTGTTTGCGATCCAAGACAATATGGCCGCGCGGCTTTCAGTATTCAAAATTTTTGGTGGTGGTTTGCTCGTGTTCTTTGGTCATTAGAGCCAGCAAATTAGTCGGACAACAACAACAGCAACCACCACCACCGCAAAATAATAATAATAATGATGATGATAATAATACCACCAATATACCGTATGTATGCGAAATTCAACGAGAATCCACACACGAGAATGACTGACATGTAAATTGCAAACAGCCGAACATTATGGACATGGACGACCAAAAAGACGAAGACGAAGACCGACGTCCACGATGATGATGATTATTATGATGATGATGATGGTAATGATGACGGTTATCCTCTGTCCACATCTGACACACACAGGCCATCCTCCATTTACTTCCCCAATTTTGTTTTGTTCTTCTTCGTCTTATTTTGATTCACATACACCACCACCACCGATCATCATTAGAATATATCTAAGGTTGTGGTCCAACTTTTAATCAACGGCTATTATTATGTTTCAGTATTCTTGTTGTTGTTGTTGTAGATATCTTTGTGGTCCAATATCTATCCATCTAGCCATCTAGCTATCTTGCTTGCTTGCTTGCTATTATCCGTACACCGTCGTACACAATCTAATAACGCCAGTCGCGCTAATCGCTCTCATTGCATCTACGGTTATTATTCTAAAAAAAATTCTTATTGGCTGGCGACGAGCACGAAATAAATATCATTATCATCATCATCATGATATTCATCCTAGAAAAAAACGAAAATACAATGGATTTTCGTTTCGTTTCGTTGGGCCACCACCACCAAACACACACCATGTAATTAAGCGTTTTGCATAAGCGTTGTGCGCGCACACTCCCACACACAGGCGGATACACTGCGAGCGAACATCTCGGAAAAACAGCCAGAAGATGGCCATGTTTGAATGCTACCATTGGTACCAGGTTGGACGTTTTGGAGGTCCACGAAAAATCTTGAGGACCAGGGAATTCGATGGGATTCGATGAATCATCATCATCATCGAGCTCTCTGGCTCTCGCTCGCTATTCGGAATATTCTGGTTGTGATTAGAGATCCGGAAGAAAAATCATTGAATCCACTGAAAACCTACGGACGGCAAAATCAAAATCAAAAGCGAGATTCTTTTTTATTTTTTGCATTGGTTCCATTCAATGTTGTTGACTTTCGACAACCACGACAACGACAACAGCGAACGAATCCTTCCCTTTTCCCCGAAACATTATGCTCGTTGCATTCCCCTTTTGGATATTTTCCTCCCGATTGAGAAGAGAATCCTTTCAGTAACATATTTTTTTCCTGTGGAAATTTTCCCTTGTTGTTATTATTAGTTTTTTTTTCGTCTTTTTCTTCTTCGTTTTATTTTTACTTTATTTTGGAACACGTTTGGAACGTACACTTGCACTCGTACTCGCACTGGCACACAAATACATGGAGGTTTCTCATTTAAACAAACATTCTCCACACACACACACACAAAACCATCATCATATTTTTTTTCTTCTTCAATTTTTTTTAATAATATTAAAATTAGCCTTTGGTTCTCTCTCTTTCTCTCTGGCTCTCTTCTGCTATTCACTCGTCATACCGATTCTTTGAAAATGCTTGCATTTTTCCTCTCGCTCTCTCCATATTCTGTGTTATTATTGGTATTATTATTATTGGTTCACAAAGCTAAATAGGAATATTGGCAGTCAATAGGAGAGCGATGGAGAGAGAGAACATATTTGCATATACGCTTTGCATGGATTCTCTCTTTCTCTTTCCGTTTTCCGTGTGTGTGTATGTATGCTACGCGCTGTCGTCGTCGTCGTCGTCGTCGTCGTCGTCGTCCTCGTCGTTTGTTAATAATGATTTTAAATTGAAAAAAAAATTAAATTCTTTGAACTTTTCTTTTTCCGTTCCGTTCCACGTTCCGTTATGTTCTCTTTTTCCCGTGTGTGTGTGTGTGTGTGTTTCCACATCCATCCATCCAATATTAGAGGATTCTTCTTATTTTTTTTTATTTTTTATATTTATTTATTATCCATTTCAATATGTGGTACAACATATAATAATAATAATAATAATAATGGAAACAGTTATAATAATACGTAATAC
>JAOZJS010001189.1:0-13247 GCA_025882695.1 Amerodectes protonotaria | reverse complement strand
AACAATTATGAACAATGCTAAAAGCATGGTTAAAGCGTGGTTTTGATTCATTTTGATCGTTGATCGGTAAATTATTGTTTGAAAGCTTGAAAATGGCAAGTGAACGTTTGGATGGTCAATTTGAGTATGATGGTTTTTCCACCAAGTTATGGTCAGTTTATATAGCTAGGCCGGCCAGGCTAGGCCAGGCAACCTGGAAAAATCTGGAAACTGACCTGGTCATCTTAGCCATTAGTCACTTCAAGCAACTTTATTACGCTGAAAGCACGGCTACTATGAACACACCTACAACCAGGGCTAGCTAGTGAGTGTGGTATTGCGGGTTTACCAGCACTTGTGATATCAAGTCGAACGAGCAACAACAAGCAACAACAGATTTTTCTTGGGCCGAAAGGATTAGCACAACCGAACGCAAGCAATTTGCAAGCTGCTAATCCTCGTTTACGTTTACTTGATGATAAAAGGTTTATCGTCGAACAACAAGCAAGCTGCAGTGTAAGCCATATATGTGTGTGAGAGTATAATAGAAAAATTATTTAGATTTTATTTTATTGATATTTGTTTTGTTTCTGTTCAAATGATATTATTATTATTAGAAGAAGAGGTAAGAAACAATGGATTGGATAATCGAAACACATTTGGAAATATGGCCGATAATGATTGGAAAAGCTCCGGTGAGATTCCCTGTGTGTTGGAATGTAAACAAAAGAAAAAATTAATTTTTGCTGCGATCAAATTTGATTTGTTCACTTACCTTGGGCACAACAAATTGTATGGTTTTGTTTTCGCTATCGCTGATGGACAATAATGATGACATTTCGATCATAAATCCTTTTACACATTTCAATATTAGTTCGGCTCGACGAAGACACCATTGCATGGTGATATCTTCATACATTCTATGTAACAATAATAATGGAATATAAATGTTCGAGATATCATAAATGTAGGCAATTTTGAGGATATTGCGTAATCCCAATATGACCGGATGTCGAGAATTGATTTCGGTATTTTTAATGGAATCATTGCTGACTATATGAAATACAACATGAGCTTCGGAAAGGTTCGAATGTCTTGTTATGTAAACATCACCGGTTTTCAATCTTAAACTATTCTTTTCATTCGAATCGTGTTTCATTTGCAATAAATCCTGTCGGATCAGATCGATTTGTCGATCAAAATCAGGAAAATGATTCTCCGATGTGCTCAGGCTTAGTTTGGCAAAGTCGGATTTGTTCGCAACCGAATTGCTAAGGGAACCATCCACTAAAAGTACCACAGCAGATAATGAATTGGTATACAAAGACATGGCCGTTTGAATCCGGTGCGGTGTGGACACATTGCTACAGAATTTGAATATATCGGCAGCAATCAATCGCAGGTTGTGTGTGGTTTTCAATTGTGATCCTAAATTGATCGTATAACTTTCTTGCATTTCTAGTTCATCGGAAACATCGACAAAATCCGAGAAACTATTATCCTTGTCCTCGATCAGGTCCTCGGATCCATTATCCGATGAATTGGTTTTGGATACATGGTCACCATTATCCTTCAAATCTTCATAGGTATTTTTGATCCAAGTGTAAAATTCTCGTTTTTGATCGTTTCGAACATTCACAATCTTTTCCAGCCATTCATTACGGCTCTTCTCGGCCAACATTATGTTCTGTTTGGTCAAAGTATTGATTTCTTTTTCGCTAAATTGTCCACTGATCAGAATATCTTCCAATTGTTTGTTTTGTTCTTGTGATAGGCAGTCAAGGAATTTATTTTTCTGATTAATCAAATCTTTGATTACATCGGAATTATGATTTTCCAACTGTATCAGCTGCGGTGTTAGTATACCAGAATGAACGATTTTATGGTACATTCGATGGAAATTCTCGCCATGCATATAATCCTTTTGTGTTTGATGTTTGCACTCATTATTATGGATGGTTGGCGTGTTTCGTAGTTTTTCAATGAATTTTTTACATTTTTCCTCTAGTTTTGGTTTGTTTTGTAACACTGCCATTACTTGATCACATTGAATTTGGTCGATTTTTTCAAACACAAATGTTGACAATTTATCAATCAAATCTTCTTCAAAATGTTCGGGAACATCGTGCAGTTTCATCAACAGATAAGCATATTCTCGACAAGTAACATTGGTTTCAAACGGAATCTCGATTCGATGTGAAAAACGCTCAGTGAGTTTTTCAGCTAAATTAATTTTATATTCATAAACGAATTCAAACTCTTGCTTTGGACATGTTAGACTATCCATCTTGATTTATTTCAAAATTAATTTTGATTTTCAACCCCAAGCTTGTGATTTAGAATAGTAAAGAATCAATTTTCCATCACAACCAAAACAATCGAATAAATTTTGCAAGGTTTGTTCCAATGATGGAGCGAAAATTTGATTCACATAAACAAACAATGTTTCGCTTGTTTCAAGATTGATTAATTTTTTTATGAATAATTGCAATTGTCCAACGGTCCAGATAGAGTCTACCATAAAGTTTTTCTTTTTGATGATTGGTGTGTTTCCGGTTGGCATCAATAGAATATGGACTAGATGGTGGAAAAATATTAATAAAAAATCACGACAATTAACGCCCGATTTGATGGTCCGAATTCATTGAGCTTACTTTTATCTTTATTATTGTCTTTAGATGATTGCGCTTGTGGTTTTTGTTCTTGTTGTTGTTCTTCGATATTTTTGTTGCTTTCTTCAAATTGATCTTTTTCATCCATCATCATCGGTACATCATCATCAAAATTCGAACAATGGATTTTATTTCGAACGTAAACAAAGAAAAAACAGAGTTAGAAAATCGTGTTGTCAATTTTTACAAGAAATTTTCTTACAAATAGACTTATTGTGGTTGTGGTAAAGTTTCTAGAAAGGAAATTGAATTTGAAAAAAAAAATTGAGCGCAATTTTTGTCGTTGGTTCGTTGTTGTTTGTCTGTTACAGGTTAGATTAAATCCAAAATGAATTGATCACGATCATGGCCATCATATTCGATCATTTTTTTCATCTGCATTATCTTGTTACGTTTCAAGTGAAATTGATTGGTTTTAATTTTCAGGAAAAGCTGCATTTGACCACGCATTTCCTTGATTCTGTTCTCGATTTGGTCAATTTCTTCATCCAAAACATTAATGATACCGTCCACGATTGATTGATTCAAAGAAATTTGTTTCATATATTCATTTCTCAACTCATGATCACATTGCATACGTTCCGGTCCAAGGATTTTTTTCATTTCCAACGATTCTTCACGGATGGCTTTGATTTCATTTTGCAACATTTCTTTACCTGTCATTTTTGTTGGATCCTTCTCGTCCGGATCATTTTTGAATGCAATCTTGAATGGATTGATAATTTGAAACGATTTTTGATTAGGAATCAACATTATCTGAAACTACCGCTGCGGACAGAAATTGATTGATGACCCGCGCACAACTTTATAATTCGAATTCGAATTTTTTTTTTCGAAGAATTTGAAAAAATTCAAAATTTTCGAACATTGCGCATTCGATTTGCGCATCGAATTCGAACGGAAAAGGGGGGGGGCAAAGCCAAATTCGAATTTTAATTTGTTAAAGTTCATTTTAATTGATCTTATGGCATTCAATGGAATCGGAAAACGAAATAAAAAAAAAGAAAATTTATATAATGATAATAAGATAATAAATAATGATTGATTGATTGATTCAATATTGAGTATCGAAAGGATGATGACAGTGGTGGTGATGGTTTGAGACATTTGAAACATTTCAAAAATCCTCTTCATCTGAAGATTCATAGTTATAGTTAACCGGTTGTCTGATACGTCCAGTTTTGGTTCTGAATTCCGGCGGAATCTCATTGAATGCTTCATCGATTTCTGGTAATTTGTTTTTCTTGGATTTCTATATTGGAACATACGAACCCGAAAATTAAAATCAGTTTCCATGAGATCACATTCCTAGAAATTACCTTTTTGTTGAATGGGGAATCATCATCATCATTATCGTCCTCCGAGTCCGATATCCGTTTCTTTTTCTTAGGTTTGGATGGTTTTTTAGCAGCCTTAGTTTTGGGAGCTTTTTTCGGTTTGGTGAAATAATCATCACTTTCTCTATCACCATGATCGTCGGAATCGATGACAAAGGCTTTTTTACTTTTGGTGGATTTTTTCGCCGGAACTTTCACATTTTCACCACCATTCGATTCTTTCAGCAAACCATTCTTCTTCTGGTTGTTGTCGTTTCCATTAGCCGTTCGATCTTCATCCGAAAAATTCACTTCACCGAAACCATTACTATTACTATTGTTGTTATCGACGTTCAAATTATTCTTGTTGGACACGGTGGATGGAGGATCCGTTTCATTGTTGATTGTTGTATCAAAACTTGATGTAAACAATGAATCAAACAATTCTTCGCTAGTCTTTTTCTGTTCTTGAGGCGCCGGTTTAGCGTACAGATCCTCATCACTATCGTATGGTTTTGTTGAAAAAGCTTTCGATTCTTTACTTCCGGCGGCGGCGGCGGTTCCATTGTTGTTCACGGCAGTCACTTTGGTAGTCAAACTTTTGGTCGAAACTTTAGGCTTAGGTTTGACATTTGAAAAACCAAAAGGATCATCATCGTCATCATTATTCGGGATCGTGGCATCAAAATCATCCTCGGGAAATTCCACTGTGCTTTCATCTTCAGAATCGGAAAACGGTGATCGTTTATTTTTCTTCTTTTTATTTGCAGTCTTTTTCTTGTCTTCTTTTTTATTATTGGTTGATTTGGACGACTTTTTCGAAGGTTTCGAAGCGTCACCATTTTCTTTGGTTTTTTTCGTTTTACTTTTCACTTCCTTTCCATCATCAAGTTGCTGCTCGTCATCAGCATCATCATCATTCTCTTTTCGCTTGAGCGGAGCTTTGGTTTTTTTCGTTTCGAATAGATCGGGCGAAAGGCCAACCCGAACCGATAATGGAATGTATTCTTCTTCACTATCCGAACTGGAATCAAATGGCTTTTCATTGGAATCGGAAGCCAACTTTCCATTGCTGGTGGCTGCTGCTGATGTAGCAATAGTGGCGGGGGGTGCGGTGCTTTTTTGAATGTCCAACTTTTCCATCACATTCTTTTTGATTATTTGATTGGTTTTCTTCAACAATTCATTATCAATCTTTGGCACAATCCGTTCACCATCCGGTGATGGCTTATAATCATTGATGGTATTGGATTTTATTGATTTGATTTGACGATTCGATGATTTTGAATGTTTGATCGCTTTCGCTGTTGCGCCCAGTTCTGCTTGTTCTTTTTCCGATTGTTCAACATGTTCCAGTTCTTCCAAGAATTGTTTAAGATCCTCTTCCCATAGATCTTCCGGTGTGGATGAGCGTAACTTTTCCAATTCATTCTTTTTCTGGTCACGTTGTTTCAGCAATTCTTCGACCTTTTCTCTCAACATGCTTCTCATGCTCATATCAATCAAATAATCAAAATCGTATCGTTTATCCGAATATTCTTGATCGGAATCCGAATCTCTATCGGATTCGTTCTCTTCTTTATCGGAATTTTTCTTCTTCCATGCTTTCACCGGATCCGAATCATAGTTTCGTTTGACCAGCGTAGCAATGAAATCCTTCTTTTTCACATTCTCCATCAACAGAATACGATCATTCTTTTCCAAAATGAATCTGGCCTGATTTTCGAGTTTAGTTGCTTCGGCTTCCAAAATACCTTCGTAATATGCTTTTCGTTTGACATAATAATCAAGACGAACCGGATAGAATTCTTGAATGATACCTTCCGGTGTTTCGTACTTTTTCAAGCAACCATTATGATCGAACAACACCATGGATGTGGTACCGAACGTTGTTTGAATTTTGAATGTTTTATGCAGACCATTGTTCAGTGCTTTTTGCAGATTATCCTCATTCAATGTAACCACAAATTTGACCGTAGCATCCGTATGATATTCTTTATAATCGGTGATGAATGCCGGAACTTTTTCGGTACCATTCAACATTGGTTCCAATACTGTTTCCTTGTATGTTTGTGTCCAAACACGAACAGGTAGTTCGGTGATTTCCAATGTTTTCGAGTCCAATAGAGCCGCCTCACCATTGATCACAAATCGTTGTGTGTCCAATTGTTCGATGCTACCAAGGAAACCTTTGAACCATGGTTTCATCGGTTTCACCTCTAAACCACGCATCATACGGCGAATATTGGCCACAATCTCGCGCGGATTATAATTCGGTATCTTGGTACTCCAGCCGGTGCCAATACCTTCGGCTCCGTTTACCAAAACCATCGGTATGATCGGGACATAATATTCTGGTTCAATTTTCAAATTATCATCATACAGATAATTCAACAACGGGTCATCCAATTGTGGAAACAATCTCCGGGCCAACACGCTCAACATTGTGAATATGTAACGTGGACTGGCAGCATCTTTGCCACCTTGCAAACGTGTACCGAATTGTCCAAGCGGCTGCAACAGGTTGATGTTGTTGCTTCCGACAAAGTTTTGAGCCAAATTTATGATGGTGGACATCAGAGATTGTTCACCATGATGGTAAGCACTGTGCTCACCAACCGATCCGGCCAATTGAGCTACCTTTACTTCTCGTTTATCGTTTCTTTTGAAACAAGTGAATAATACTTTACGTTGACCAGGCTTCAATCCATCCACCAGCGACGGTATTGATCGTTCATTGTCCATATTGCTGAACAGAATCAATTCTTTGTTGACAAAGTCTTTGAAAGTTATGTTACGAGTATTCTTCTCATACAGGTACATTTCCGGTAAGCCCAATTCTCGACGACGTTTTCGTTCTTCCATCGAATTGGTCAACCAATCTTTACGTTGTTCGACCATTTTCTTACTGAATGCTAATTGTACAAAATGATCATCATCTTGTCCAGAATAATTGAATCTGATTCGATGTCGAGCCATTTCGGTGAAATATTCTTTGGCTTCCGCCGAAGTCGAAGTACCCAAACCTAAAATGAATGAATGAATGATCAATTTAGTTTCAGTATATGCTATGAGCGAAAATGAAATTACCTTTGTAATACTTGATCTTGTAGCTACGCCAATTGGGATTGGATTTTTTCCATTCTTCAAATTCTGGCAAACTGTAAAACGAATGAACTTCGTTTCCTTTGGACGCCTTCACAATGGGAGTGATGAATTGTTCCAGGAAATTCAGCTTAAGTAGAGATGGCCAATTGTGGTGGATGAAATTTATCAAAAGACCTTTGATATGTGAACCATCTTGATCTTGATCGGTCATGATCATCAATTTTCCATAACGCAGCGTCTTCAGATCATCCACCGTTTGATACTGTTTCTTATACTGTAAGCCGACAATTTTGATTATATTATTGATTTCGGCATTTTCCAAAATTTGCTTGTGCGAAGCTTCGCGAACATTAAGTATTTTGCCTCGCAACGGAAACACGCCAAACTTGTCTCTTCCCACCACACCCAATCCGGCGACCACCAATGATTTGGCTGAATCTCCTTCGGTCAAAATCAATGTACAATCGATGGAGTTTTTGGTTCCGGCATCATTGGCATCCTCCAATTTCGGTATTCCAGTTAGTTTGGCATGTTTTTTGGCATGGCATTTCTTCGATAATTCGTTTTGAGCTTTGAATTTGGCCCATGAAAGCACCGCTTCTACTATGCCAACTTTGAATACTTCGTTGAAAAATTTCTGCGTCGGTGAACATATTGAACCAAAGCTTTTGGCCTGCAATGTCATTGTTTCTTTGGTTTGTGAATCGAATGTTGGATTCTCAATCAAACAATTGACAAAAACCCAGAGATGATTTTTGATCTGGAATGGCTTGACAGCCACACCCACTTTGTTCTTCTTTTTTATCACTTCGGTAACCTTGCTGACAATCTGATCGGCAACATGATCAACATGTTTGCCGCCACGAGTGGTCGCAATACTGTTCACAAAGCTAACTTGTTGAAAACCACGATCGCTGACAGTGGAGGCAATCTCCCATCGATCATTGACAATCTCGTGAACGATTTTGATCGGATTGCCCACTTCATCCAAACGATCTTTGGTGAAAAGTTCGACATATTCTTTGAATCCGCTGACCGGTAATTTTTTTCCATTCAGATAAACTTTCACACCACGTGTGGAACCGGCAACATCATAAGCACGTCTTGAGAACAGTGAAACAATATCATTGTCCAGCCGATCCATTTTGAATTTGGACAAATCTGGCTGAAAAGTGATCCTAGTGAAATCTTCGGGCGCATTGGGCGTCAACTTTGGATCGTTGGTGTTCTTCATGTTTTCGGTCCAAACCTGAGTGAATTGTTTGTGATATTCTTTGCAGGATGTTTCCACTTTGAATTTATTACTGAAAATGTTACATAGCTTAGCACCAAAACCATTTCGGCCACCGACCACTTTTTTCTCTTCATCATTGTAGTTGGATGATGTTAGAAGATGTCCGAAAATCAAGGTTGGCACGTAACACTTTTCCGTTTTATGCTCAATCACTGGAATTCCTTTGCCATTGTTGTAGATTGTGATTTCATTCTGATCTCTACAATGATGATGATGATGGTCACAACAAATTATTTTTCAAAATCAGGAAGTGGGACAAATACACTTACACATCGATGTCGACACGGATACAGTTCATATTCTTTTTGTCCCGTTGTTTATTATCCGCAGCGTTGACCAAGATTTCATCGAAAATTTTATACAATCCAGGAACATAGGTAATCTCTTTGAACACCATTTTGTTCTCGGCAGAATCCCAAACCCACATTTGCTAATAAAAAGAAAAGGATGTTAGGATCAAAATTGATCAACAACAACAACTGCAACCACCAACCTTTGTTTCCTTTTCCACGGAACCAATATAGGTATCCGGTCGAAGAAGTATATGCTCTAATTGTGTCTTTTTCTGATATATTCTTTCGATGCTTTGTCGTTTCTTCTTCGGCTGTTGTTTGGTACCATTCTGTTTTGGTTGTTGTTGTTGCTGTTTTTTTGATTGTTGTTTTTTGTTGAGCGATGGTTGAATGTCAAAATCGTCATCGTCGTCGCCGTCACTAAGATCAACATCGAAATCATCGGAAATTCCTTCGGAATCCGACATGATTGTTTGTTTGTTATTCAATAGGAACCAATGAGTAATGACAGGATGCGATGCGATTGGATGATTACTGGCGTAGAAGAATTCTTTTTGGAGGGGTAACCAGAAAAAGGCCAAACCTTTTGTTTTGTTTGTTTTGTCCGTATGTTTCTTCACTCAAAATTGCTTCACAAGGCTTTGGGAAAAAATGAGAATTTAGGAACGGTTACAAAAGATATACCACCGCCGTCGCCGTTGCCGCCGCTAACACCGCCACCATCACCAACAACAACAACAACACAAGAACGGGCTCATATACCGAAAAAAAATAAAGCTTCTGAAATGATGATGATTGGGAATGAAAGAAAAGAAGCAGCGGTTATAACCATGCACAACCATGTATGCATAGACACAGACACGCGCTATGTATTCGCTGCTGTTTGGAACCCTTACAACAAACACACACAGAGACACATAAAATAAAAAAGTGGCCAAACACACAAATCAGTGGCCGTCGTCGTCTTCGTTGTCGTTCTTCTCGTTGTTGTTGTTGTTGGCCACCAATTTCAAGCTGTGTACACGGTTTCCAAAGCTAAGGTTGGCTAGTGTCTATGATGATGATTATGATGATGGTGATGATCGTCGTCGTAGTCGTCGCGAAAAGCCAAGGATAGCGAAGGATCCGCGACGAAACGAAAACAACCAACCATCACGAAGAAATCTGTTTTTTCGAGCAGCAGAACTTGATTTAGAGAAAAAGAGTGGTGGCATCAACGCAATCGGCGAAGAACAACAAAAATATTGAAGACACACTTACACAAAATAATGGTTATGGCGGGATACTGGCGCGCAATTTTTTTCAATAATGTTTAGTTTATACTCACCGTAGTTATATTTATATTAACTCTTCAACGTATATTAATTAAAAATATGAATATTGCGCGCCCAAAAACGCTACTTTGGGCTGTCTGGTTTACGCGCACACAAACGCAAGCACAAGCCCCCAGTTACGCACAATCGAAATCGAGCTTAAAATTCGAATTCGAAGCTATAGCAACAAAATCGAAGATGTAGCAGCGTTAAGATTCGAATTCGAATTCAAATTTGAAATTCTGCAGCCAGAATTATTGTCTCTTGTGTGTAGCGCATCTGAAACCTCGAAAAATCTGCCTGGCGAAGATAAATTTAATCATTTGGTGATTTAACCATTTTTAAATCCATTTAAAATCCACGATTATCCCCCCGAATTAATCCTGTTGGATCCTGGATCCTCCGACAACGCTGTTTGTGGATGAGTTATGTCTGCATACTCTCGCTTCGCAATTTCGCCTTCTGTCTCCTTCTCTCCGTTTCTCTGGATTTTTCTTGTTGTTTTTTTTCATACGGATACTATGATGTTGTGTGTATCCAGTGCAGAAGACTGAGTCTTTCTCTCTATTTTGTTGAAACACTATATAGAGCTGTAGTGTATTGTGTCTTCATTGCATCATTTTCTCGACGAAGAAAATAAAAAAAAATCATAACATTGAAGAAAAATAATGATGATGAAAAACATCAACAACGACAAGAACGACAACGACATTTTGTTGGCTGCTGTCTCAAAAAATCACATTAGGATCCATTCATTTAGTTAATCGATCCAGTGCAATCCATTTTGTGATCCGAACGATTTGAAGAATCCATTCAATGATATTTGGACAAATTGTCTAAATTGGATTCCAAAAATGAAATCCAAGATTCTATCGTTATCATTCATTATTTATTCGTTACAGTTCGTTTCGTAGATGTTGGTTGGTTCGCAATGTTGCATAACAACGAATTTATTTCGATTGAAGAGATTCTAGTCAAACCAAAAAACGACCATGAACGTCCCATCAGACAATTCATATTGTACAATCGTAATACAAATCTTAAGATTTGCATCTATGCACTGGGTGCCCGTGTGATGTCCTGTTTGCTCAATGAGCACGAAATAATCGTTGGAAACGATATCCAAGATATTTTGACCCAAAACAATGGTGATCAACATGATCAAGATGATGATGATGATTATTGGGATTCCCATGTTTATGGTTCGGATACCATTTTGCTCAACAATCGTCAAGATGTGTTATACAGTCCAAGACAAACATTAACATATTGTTTGACGAAAAACAATGAATTCATAATCGAAGGCAATGATTTCACTTTGTGCGATGATCTACGACGGACATTGTTGATCAATCCGTTCTTTTTCAATCTGGTAGGTTGTGGTGTCCCAAAAGAAACAAAACAAAAATTCTATTCGATTATTGATTGATTTTGAATGTCCTGTTTTAATTTTTTTGTCGCAGAACTCGTTCGACCAGAATCCATGTTTGGATGAGCATTATTTGCACATACGAGCCTCACATGAATCGATCAATGTGTTCACCGAACAACAGGCTTATGGTCAATTCGGCCAAAGACAACCATCTGCCATTTTCGATTACATGGATGGTTCAGATTTTGTATATAGTACTGATCCAACATCAATACCTGATTCATTCCTGATAGCCACGTTGAGCTACAAGAATCGTATTATTGAAATATTGTTGAAGATCGATCGTCAAACAAAATCAAGTCTAAGGATTTTGATTAAAAACGGTTCCATTGCGTTCGTTCCGCATGACATGAACAAATTCAAAGTCACATATAGATTTTATTGGTCCAACAGCAATCAAATCGATTCTAGAAAAATGGTAAAAGAAATGGACAAATTCCAACAACGACCAACAACAACGGCAACAACGACAACACCACCAACAACGACGACGACCAGGACCGGAGGCAGACATGTTTGTATCACTTAGTTTGCCCTAAAAAACACAGTGCAATATTCTTCAAATTTTCCGAAAATCAATGTGTGTCACTACTATTATTATTCTCTGTCTTGACTTTAAATTATTTTCGATTCCGTTTTTCCCCTCTTTTTTTCTCAATATTTGTCAAAATGTGATAACTGTTTTTCCTTTTTTCTTTTTTTTTTTCCAATTTCATTTCATTTCATCATTTTCCGATTGGACAAACTGTACACACACACACACACACACACACATTTTACGTTATATATTTTTTTTTATATTTGTAATTTTATTGGCCATGGTGCCATGATTGTGTTTGTTTGTTGGATATTTGTTTGATGTTGTTGTTGTTTGTTCAAACATCAATCTATTCAGCAATCAATCAACTTGCACCAGATGATGATAATATCTGATTCTTTCTTTTTCTTTTTTAAAAAAAATAAATAAGAATGTTTTTGTGAGTTTATTTATTTGTTCGTTCCCCATGGCCTTCCGCGGTGTTCGGTACAACCCACCCACTTTTGTCTGACGCATCAAAGCGTCTGGCTTTGAAGCTCCTCCCACAGAAACGCTCCTCCTACATATTTCATTTCATTTCATTTATTGGCAGCAGCAGCAGCAACAGCCGCAGCGGCGAAAACGGAACAAGCCCAAAATCAATTCATACATTGTGCGCGTTTTTTTTTTGGTGAGTAGTACCACATATGAGTATTGAATGTGGGTGTGTGCGTGTGGGTGTGTGTGGGTGTATGTGTGTGTGGATTAATAAAATTAATATCGTGTATTTTGGATCGATATTTGGACAACAGCAACAGAAACAGTAACAACAACCGAGAAAAAAAAAACAATAACAATATCGAAAACCAAATTGACGAATTTTCGATGATGATAAAAATTGAGGTCGCCAACCAAAAAAAAAACACGACGAAGTAGAAGAACGATGATGATGATGATGATGGTACTGGTGGTGATGGTGATGGTGGACAAGTAAAAGAAGAACAATCAGCCAAAACCAACCAGATAAACCACCACCACCACCACCAAACAAAATCAATCGATGTTTTTTTTCTGGCTCATGGCTCTCATGTTCCATTCATTGATGCACACACAGGCAACAGCGAATCGAATCGAATGAAAAAAAAAATGAAAATAGAATCGAGAGATCCCCGGGATTCGTCGTCGTCGGCTTTAGAAACGCCGTACACAGTTATTAACCGTTGGAGGACCACGTTTTTTTGTAACGAGGAGGACCACGTTGTGACGAATCGTCACAAGAACTTTAGAGCCTCTATAAGCAAAAGTTTTGATCTTTTGAAAAAA
>JAOZJS010001188.1:0-13258 GCA_025882695.1 Amerodectes protonotaria | reverse complement strand
TGTGATTGATTCGTGGATAATTAGGCGCCCCACATGCTCGACAACCTGTGCACAGTGTTTGAGTACGTGCATGGATTCAAACATTTCTAATTTTCATACTTGAATGATGATGCCCTACTGCTGCTGCTTGAATCGGTTATCCGAAACGCAGAGAGGCCCAAAATCAACTCAACTAAAGAAAATTCGATTATCAACGCTTGTCAGCCAAGCTTGTGGCTAAGCACAGTTTGGCAGAAAATCCATTGATGATAATGGCTGCAAAATTGGCCAGCAAATGGAAACAGAAACAGAAGGGGAGTCTCTTCGAATCGAATAATTCAAATTCTTCGGTTGGAGTTTTCGGCTTCGGTTTTTTTTGCACGAAAAAAATCCCAAAATCCCAAAAATTGTTCGAGAGTGAATATTGTCCTCGTGGAATTAACAAGTGTTTTGAAGTGTATTTCTCGTTTCTCTTCTGGAAGCCAAGTGACCGGAAACGGATGAAACAGTGGTGATGGAATCATTTTGCCCCTGACGATGCTGCACTGCACTGCACGAGAGAAAGACAGATAGAGAGAGGGGGAAGAGAGAAAGCGACATTCAATGAGTTTTGGAGTTTTCGAATCACCACTGAGGCATTAACTTAATTAAAAAGTTGATTTTTTTTCCATCCAACAGCTAACGGGATTGTGTGGGTAGCCTTTGTCTAGGTTCATTTTTTCGGATGTCCCAGTGTATATGCCATACCATACTAATTAGAGAAGTAGTATCTTTTTTTTCTGGCAATCGCCAACTCCATAGGAAGAGCCGCTTCGCTTGTATGGCCAAATGGCCAAAAGTTTTGCGTCAAGCTTGGAGTTGTGTTGAAGCAAGCAAGCAACCAACCATCCGCGCTCGCTCGCTTGCGTTTCAATGTCACTCTCTGTCTCTGTTGGGATGTCAAATACCACCTTTACGCTAGGATGAATCCGCCAATCCGCTGAATCTTCCTGATGATGGTGGAGAATCCAGCAGGATCTGACCAGCCCCAGCAACAGCAGCGGCAGCAGCAGCAGTCAATTTCCCCTACCTTCCAGCATGCGTTGTGCGAATGATGTGGTCCTATATAGGCGCTTCCCTAACAGCGCGCGCACATTGACACACGCTTGCATACACACACTGGGCATACACTGGGCATACACATGTCGATCATTGGCCGATCAACCTAGACTGGCCAATAATGATGATGATAACCACCAATGCTGCAAACCTCCAGTTTGTCTTTCTAAGGCTGGCCAGTCGTCTCTAAGTATTTCATCTTTTCTTCGCCGTCTTCTTCTTCTTCACAAAATGGCGGACAGTAGTACGCCACGTAAGATGAACGACTAGTTCCTTTGGTGGTACCTCTTGGTATTGGTCGCTTGCACAGCCACCCTACGTGCGGTGTACGCTTGGCTTGTGGTGTATCACTACACGGGCATCAATAACCATTCGGGGGTTTTCAGGGTGGTGTGTGTGTGCGCGAGTGTGGTAGTGTGCTAAACTAGAGGCGAAAAAAATTGCTCGTTAAATCGAGTGAACTCAAGTTTCCAAAGCGTGAAGAATTGGATCAAAACACACACCAAACACATTGACTATTTTGAGAATTTTCTCCTCTTTTTCTCTTTTTGGATCCCGTTTCGGTTCTTGGAGGCTTGCTAGCTATAAGCAGGCGACAGAGAGCGAGCGAGAGAATTTGATCGAAATTTTTGTTTTTTCTCGGATCTTTCTCTCTCTCGGATTCTCTTTTGATTACATCCATCAATTCCAAGACCCCCGATCTTCTTCTACTTCTTCGTGCTTGGAACCTTAAAACTAACGAAGAACCAACCAATAACTACCCGAAACATCACACTGCCGCTAAAACAACAACTTAGATACACAGTGGACAGCCATTATTGTGGCCCTAGGAGAGACGGAGAGAGAGAATCCAAAAAAACGGCAACATTAAGCTTCAGCTTCACTCTATGCTCTCTTCTAGTGTCATGGACCTACAGCTGTTTCGAGCGCCGAGGTTTTTTTTTATAGGGAACAACACACTCTCTGAACCAAGAACCAAACAAGCACACGGGCAAGGGAGGTCGAAAATGAAGCAAACAACCAACCAACCAGTGCTGAAGAAGAAATGGATAGTGTGGGATGGATGGATGGATGGTTGGATCGTTGATTCAATGTTCACTGAATGGATCACTGGATGGCTGAGTGTTTGGTGTGTGCATTTGCTTCGTTTGCCACGTTCACTTCTCTTCTTTTTCTTCTTATTCTTTTTTTTTGTTGTTGGAACGCTTTTCTGGATCGTTGTTGTTGTTGTTGTTATTGTTTTTTGGATGTCACATGTCACATACACACACACCAGGCCCGACCAAACAGGGATACCCAGGGATCCAGAGAATGAATTCGTTGGAACACAAACGATTGGATCAAAAGAGCGAGAGAGAGGGGGAAGAGAGAGAATATCAATCTTCTAGTCTGCGTTTGTGTGTTGGTGTGTTTTAATTCATTCATTCGCACTAATAGCTAGCTATTATTAGAGAAGGGGGCGAAAACAGGAACAACAAGGTCACGGGCTCATTTACAAACGATTGAATACACATTCGGTGTCCTTAGCATTAGCATTTTAGGCTTCTTAGCTCCAATGACATTCATGGATTTTCCATGGATGAAGGTAATTGAGCAAAGCAAGCAAGCTTTTCTTCTCGCTTCTCTATCTGAGAACATTTTGATTAGGTCTCGTGTGCCTTGGCATCATCATCATGGCAAAACATAAACATTTCTAGATAAAGGTTCCAATGGACCGTAATTTTGGCCCGTCCAAACTAAGGGCCCGGTTTGTGAACCGTAACCCTGTGAAATTGACCCATTTTCCCCATTGTATGTCCCAGGATGTGTCAAATACTTGTTGTTGTTGTTACTAGTTGTCTCCTCGGGTCTCGGGAATAACCAGCCAAAATAATGACAAGAATAATGGATTCAAACAGTATGAAATATTCAGTCATTTTTGATGCGTGGTGTCCAGGTCCCAAAATCATCATTTGTAGCAGTGAATGAGAATGTGCCGAATCGAAGAGGAGGACAGTGTGGCCGCCCATCATCACCGTGATCCCCAGATTCTAGATCTAGGTTTGCCTATTTATTTATTGTATGTGCCTAACACATTGGGAAATTGCTTTGATTCTCCTTCCTTGCCTCTCTTTCTCTCTGTTTCTGGTTGTGGCTCTGGTCGTGGCTCTGGTCGTGGCTCTGGTCGTCGCTCGCTCGCTCTCTTCATCTCCATCGATCGGCATTTGCAATTATGTTGTCCGGCCAAACGTGAAATTTTGGAAATTAGAATTATATGCGTATGCGTTTGTGTCCGAAAGAGAGAGAGAGAGCGAGAGCCAGTATCCTCAATGTAGTAGAGCAAAACCTAATAATAATAATATAAGATGTGGAATTGCGCTGCGGATAGAACAACAAGCAATAGGCAAGAACAAGAACAAGAAGAAAATTGGAATTAGAATCGCCAGAATCTTCAATAATAAGAGAACAGAGCGACACACACAATAACAACGACTAACGGTACAACGACTAACAACCTCGCTCGCTGATCCTGAGCTTCAGATCCTGGGTATCCCGCGCACACACACACAAGCAATATGTGAATAAATGAATTGTTGAATGACAGCCATAACACCGTCGTCAATCCAAAATGGATTAATTATTATTCTTGGAGATGGTTTCCCAAAGATATTGTTCCTCTCTCTGGCTTTCTCTTTTGGTTGTTGATAATGCACCAAGATTAAAAGCCTGCTGCTTGTGTGCAGATGAAACTTGAGCGAAAACATTTTTGATGATGTTGGCGATGTCGACGACGATGATGTCAATGACAACCAAGAACCGACATCAAAGTCTATCCTCCCAATGATGGTTGATGGTTGATGATGGTGATTACCAACTAGATTAGATTCCGAAACAAATCATCCCCAATGTCATTCCATTGTGTGTGTGTGTCGGGAACAAAACGTCTGTCAATGTCAGACGGATAAGGAGGAGGAGAAGGAGGAGAATCCAGGAACATTCTGGGTGCCGATGACATTATCAGCTGATATGAATCGAAAATAATCTGCTTCTCCCCTGGATGTGAATCGTGTATCGTGGTGGCACAACCGTGAACTTGGTCCGTCAAACAAGCTGTCTTGCTGGTTTACGTGCTAGGGCCTAATTTGTATGGCCCGTATGTTGTGTTGTATTCCGCAAATTGAGACATCTACGACAAGTGGCACGACACGACACGACAACATACACGCAAAACACATGTCCAAATGGTATTGATGATGATTGGTTGATTGGTTGTTCTTCGGGTCTTCGGGTTCTCCCGCGCGCGCGTGTGCGACATATTGGCAAGTGATTTTGTCACCCGAAAGCTCCATCAACCAATCAGTGGAATATCACTGGTGGAAGCCAGCCGCCATACTGCTGGTCAACCATTATTACCACCCATGGTTCCATGGTCGTTTTCTTACAAGCGTCGGCTAGTTTTTATATAAAACCAGCACACACACACTATTGGATTAAAAGCTAATTTGATTATTACACAACATGGTTGGTTTGGATATTGTTGTAAATTATATTCTGATTGTCCAAGATATCCTTATTATTATTATTGTTATGTAATACAATATTAATGTCGTAACAAGATGTCGCATCCAGGTTCAGGCCCTACACACAGATTCTGATTCAGATTCCAGGAACAGGAGGCCCCTCCCCAAACACCGCCCATTATTATTATTATTATTAGCATCCTTAATTTTATCCATTATCCTCACTGAACAATGCGCGCGCGCAAGAATAAAGCCAGAGAAAAAAACCGAAGAAGAAAGAAAATGTAGTTTTTATTTATTAATATCGTTATTATTATGGCCGTCGACGTCGTCGTCGTCGCCGTAGTCGTTGTACAATCATCATCATCATTACAAGAGAAAGAAGAAAGGGAGAAGGAGGCGTGATCATGTACAGTACAGAAAAAAATGGGGGGGCGTGGAAAGCAACAAACACAATTCTCATCATTATTATTGTTATTATTATTAGTACAAAAAATCATCATCATCGTCATATTAATAAGTATCGCCTCCTTTTTCTCTCTCTCTGTTCTCTCGTTCTCTTTTGCTTCCTCGCCTTCTCTCTCTCTCTCTCTCTCTCCAATACACACAGAGACACACAAGCACACGCATAAGCATAGACACACATATTGGTTACATATTGTTGTGTACATTGGTTAGTAGTTAGTAAAACAAATCTGGGATGGTCACACATATTGACACTCGTCACTACACTCTCTTGTTGCCACTGTTATTTTTTTTGAAATGAAACTTGATACAGAAATAGGCGTGTATGTCAGTGTCAGTGTTTGATGTACATGATGATGTTGAAGAGAAAGACAAGCAGAAAGTGAAAGAAGAGAGAAGAGAAGGAGAGACGAGAAGGAGAGACAACAGAGAAGAAGAGAGAAGAGACAAGGAGATACAACAGGCGGACAGCTTTTTTGTTTAAGTATAGTTTTGAGTTGTCTGTGTGTTTGGGGGCTGGTGTTTGCGTTTGTGTTAACGTTTGTGTTGGTGTGTGCTTATGTGTTTGTGTATTAAATTCGAGACCAATAATTGCTTGCTGCTTGTTGCATGGCATTGGAGATATCATTTGTAGTCTGCCCAGGCACTTGGACTGGTACAGAAACTCCCGGTGATATCAATCCTGTTCGGATGAAAATAGTTCAGATTGTGATGGCTCAGCTCCAAGTGCGTAGGTGTACGGCTACTATGAAGCTTACCTGTCGATGTGGTTGAATTATGGTTCACCGGATTGAATTGTCCATTCACCGATTGCATGGCGTGCATTTGTGCCGCTGATGGGCAACCAGAATGTCTTGAATAACCTAAACCGATCGGATCGTAGGGATTTCTTGCGCTATGCGTTGAATGTGTTGAATGTGGATGCATGAATGAATAGGCTGCAGCTTGCTGCTGTAGACATTGATTTGCATTGGCCATATTATTGGACATGGTATAGGAAGACATTCCCATCGATCTGTCGATTAGAAAAAACCGGAAACCACCAATGAGAATCCTTCAAAGATCCGATTCCAAGGAAGATATTCGACACACAACTTACCCATAGGTATCGGCCATCGATGGCATCGGTTGCGGTATGGTTGGATATAGGCTATGATTAGCAAAGCCAGTACTGAGCGGTATCCTTGATGCTGTACTGGAAGCCACCACTGCAGCAGCGGAAGCTGCAGCTGCAGCCGCCGCCGCAGCGGCCGCAGTGGCAGCATGCGCAGGCGAAGGTGTGGTTGCATTTGTACCCAAATTTGAATTCAAATCCGTCAATGAATTATGAATGATATTATCCGGTGATGACATTCCTGAATGATGATTGTTGGTTGTCACAGTGGGAGGTGGTTGCTGTTGTTGAGGGGGCGGTACCGTTGGTCTAGGCTGCTGTTGCTGTTGCTGTTGCTGCTGCTGTGGATGACCACCAGTTTGGGCGGGCTGCTGCTGCTGTTGTTGTTGTTGTTGTTGTTGCTGCTGCTGCTGCTGTTGCTGCTGTTGTTGTTGTACTGCAGTGGTGGCACTTTGAGATATCTGCGGATCAATATTGGACGATGTAGATGATGAGGATCGTGTATGACGATTATTTCTTAGCTTCTCCTCCCGCCTCCATTTGGCCCGACGATTGCTGAACCAAACCTGCACGATATCATATTCCTAGTATAAGCATTACCATAATCATAACACGATAGCGACACAGAAAAACAACGAATCATGATTGCGCCAACGAATACTAGTAGTCAATTCGCCAGCAAATTCCATTACAGAATCCTACAGAATCCTACTATCCTCTTTCTGAATCCAAAAAGTTATTCAATCACTAACTGCGTGTGTGCGTGTGTGTGTGGGTGATAGCTTTTGGGCAAATTTAGCATGGAGGCGGGAAGTGAAGTAATGAAGAGCACACAGACATTTCAATTTTGGCGGCTGTTGTGAAGAGAATGTGATCGTTCTTTTGAATCACACTAAACTGATTATGCAATATGCATTCGTGTGTCTCTGTAAGTGTGTACGCGCGTAATGATCGAGCCTAGAAGAATATTCCAGCATACACACATGCAAGCTCTACTACATTGGGCATACACTACACTACAACAGGAACTAGAAAACATTTTCTCTTGCTGGTGCTCTTACCTGTATTCTGGCTTCGGGCAATTCAATTTTGGCTGCTAGTCTTTCACGAGCAAACACGTCCGGATAATGTGTTCGTTCAAATTCTGTACGATGCACGGAGAGATGGAGAGAGACATGATTAGATCAAATTTGTTTCGCTAGATTTTTCATTCTAGTTCTGAGTTTTGCCGCAAAACACCAACCTTTTTCTAAAGCTTCAATTTGTTCAGGCGTGAACGAGGTACGATTTCGTTGTAGTTTACGTTTCAAACGTAATCTTGCCGCTGAATCCACATCGGAACCATCGTGTTGGGATGAATCTTCGGTACTGGAATCCACATCTAATCATCCGGAGAGAGAGAGAAAACAAACGGAATCGATCAATGAATTGGTTTGGGATTAAATTCGGGATTGTTCTGGGATAAAAAAAATTTTGGTTTCGTTTTGAATGATTCGGACCGGAGAGAGAGAGAGAGAATCCTGTTCCTTGGTTCAAAGATTAACAATAATCATAATTTCAATAACTTAATCTGGTTTTTGTATTCTGTGACCGAAACGATCGACGTTTCGGCTTCCAGATGATAAAAAAAGAGAGCGAGAGAATCCTGCATATTATTCCCTGAAAGGTTTCGCGGGATTCTCTATTTTTTTGTTAATCAAGTCAGAATCCACATGTGGATAGTAGACAATTGGTATATTTTCCCACTGGATCCAACACTGAATAGACCCAGTGTATGTGTGTGTGTTGTGTGTGCATGTCCAGTGATTGCCAGTGAAAATTGACACACTTTCCAGATTATGGATACTAGATTCGGGCCAAACAGCGATCCAACCAATGGACGTGTGTGAGTGTGTACTCCACACTCCACGCTCACTCTTACAAGATTAAAGTCAATTGCCAATCGTCGGGATTCGCTCCCATATTCATTGACAATAGCCAACCAAGATCTTTGTTATATCGAGGAATAGAGAGAGGATTCTGGGATTCATTCCCTATTGATATCACTGCCATTATTATTATTATTATTTAGCACTTTCATCGGCGGCCGTGTGGTCAATGATCCTGGCGGCCCGCACACATTGATGAGCCCTAGCTCTAGCCCTAGCTTTATATGGCTCCCCAACATTTGAAATTTCCAGACACTGTGGTGTGATGTGGTGTGGCGAGATTTTGATGATGCCTCGATGCACCGAAAATGGATTTGAATTTTGCTGAATTTTCGCTGGTCACAATTGCGTGTCCGAAACTTACTATTTACTTGGTCGAAACGGGGAATATTATTATTTTAGTTTAGTTTATAAAATAAAATCCAGCGAGAAATCAAATAACGGGAGAAAAGCTTGGAGCTGAAAATCATTCATTGAAAGTTTTGCAATGATTGAGCAACCAAGTGGAAACACCTGATAAGACCCAGTGTGTGTGTGTCCATATCCAGATTATTGGTTCCAGAAAGGGAGGATAACAAGAAGAAGAAGAAGAAGGCGAAGAAGAAGAATAGGATCCAAAATAGGACCGAATCCAAAAAGTATATCATTTGTCAATGGACAACCAATTCTCTGGACCATTCTCTCTGGACCCGTTTCCCGTTGATGTCCCTTCGCTCTCGCTCTCTCGCTCTCTCTCGCTAGTTCCATAATTAATTAATGACTTGGAACAAGCTATATCTAAACGTCTATGTTAGTGTGTGTGTGAAAGCTTTGCTTGGATGGCCAACAAACACACACACACTGAGATTTGGAGCTTCACAAATTTTTGGCTTCGCTTTTTCTACTTTGGTTTCCAGATGATGATGAGAATTTTTACAAACCATAACTTTGCCCTAAATTAATGATAATAACGATTATAATGATGATGATGATGATCATCATTGTTTGGTGATCTAATCTCTTGGCCACCGCGATGGCTCGGTTCATTCGCGCCACCGGATCCAGGTTTAGAATTTTGTGTTGTTGGTAGGAAACTACTAATCTTACGGTTTCGGTCGGTCGGTGAGAAGAAATCCTACGAATCCTAATTTGATGATGCCTGATGCATGTAATGTGATTTATTCATCATCATCATGCATGCCTGATGGATGTTTGATGATGATGTTTTGCTTACCTTTCTTCACTGAATTACCATTTTCGATCGATGTTGGCGGCGTGGTCGGGATGGCAGTCGGGGTTGTGGCCGATGGTACCGTGGGCATACAATGTGCCGGCAATGCACCACCGAACGGTGTTGCACCGCTTGGATACCATGGAGATGGCCTTGGCCAATTTTGGCCATTCAATATTCTCAGCTTATCGTATACCACATCCGCCGTTTGCGAATGATGATGATGGTGGTGATGATGGTGATGATTGTTTTGCTCTTTTTGTGCGGCCAAATTACGTAATACACGATTGATTGAGGATACCTTTGAGGGACAGAAACAGGAACAGGAACAGGACAACCAATGATAGATGAAAAGTTAGAAAATGATCAAGATGATGGAAAACCGACAACAACAATTTTGATGGGAAGTGGATTCTTGGATTCGTCGGGCCCATATCGGAACAGGAATGTGATATGTGCTGCATGTTTGCTTTTCTTTCTTGTGGGCGTGGGTGTGAGTGTGTAGGGGTGTGGGGTGTGTGCAATTGAAATTGAAACAAGATACTGGATGCAGGATTCTACAGGGTCCTGGTCCTGGTTCCTTGTATTTTCTCTAATTAATTTCACACAAGAATAAGTATTTAATCATCATAATAATTATAGTACGATGTGAATTAAGCCAGATGACAAATAGGAATTTAGGTTTTACTCCAATCGCTCTCGCTTTCTCTTCGGGTTTCTGTTTTCGGGATCTCAATTTCCCTTAATTTCGGATCCATTGTATTGTCACATTTTTTGGGAACGCACACACAAATCCTCAAGTTATTGCAGTGTTTGCGGGACAGACAAACATAAACCGAATTCGATCTGCGATCTGCGATCTGCTAGTTTTACCCGCACAATATAATTGAATTAATGCATCGTTGTGGCGGTTATTTTTGATTGTTTTTGATTCGTGGCTAGCCTCTCTCTCTTTGGTTGTTTCTGGTGGTTATTGCTGTTGTTGTTTTTCCCTGGGATCCGACTATTTTCGGAACGACAATAAAAAAAATCCTGCAGGAATCCTGCACATCCAGGAAATATGGATTCTGGTTTGACAAGAGTAATGGAACTGTGCGTGTGTCTCTCGCTCTTGTACACTTCAAAATGCCATAATTCAATTTGATTTGATTAAATCACACACCACACACCACATAATATACATAATTCTTGACGTTTGTTGCCTGTCTGCCTGCCTGCGCTTGAACAAGGACGACTCTCCGCCAACTCTTTCCTCTCTCTCTTTACATAATAATAAAGTTACTGGAACTTTGTTACATAACACACACACAGACACAGGCACAGTGTGGAAAGCTAATTTAATGAATTGAATTGAATGAATAAAATGATATTCCAAAAAATAAAACTGAAAATTTCAACAACTTCAACAATCGTTGAATCCCATCATCATCATCATTTCATCCTAATCAAATTTGTTCTCTTGGATGTTGGTCGGTGGATGTTGGCGAAGCCGTTAAATTGTAGGACGCGCCCGACGTTATTCGCCGCCTCGACCAACTAATGTTTCAGCAATTACATCACTCGCACACACACACACACACCAGATATCATTGGATTTTTTGATTGTGTACCACCGCCATTTGTTATGCAAATTTTTTTTCTCTCCTTCCTTCCTTTCGATGCTATCGATTTCCCAGTGTTTTCGGGCACAATTGGATTTGGGCAGCGCACACACACACACAGGAACATCAAACGACAAGGGCCACGATTTTGGGCCATAATTTGACAGTCAGTCAGACATGGGGTACAGAGGGGACAGTCAACCGTTGTTGTCAACTTAATTAGCACAATTGGACACCACCACCACCAACAATAACAATAACGACGATAATAACAGCACAAAACGACACCTATTTTTTTCTGTGTGTGTGTGTGTCTTGGTTATGTGATATGGCCATGTTCGTTCGTTTGGGCCCGAGGTTTTCGTTTTGCGGGGTTTCAACAATTTACAAGGAGAATATTTATTATATCGGGTGTGTTCGTGTGTGTGTGTGTCAGATTTTTTCAGGACCCAACTCTATTAGCGTGATTTGTCACTCTCTCTCTCTCTCGGCGAGTTGGGGACCTCGGATCCAAGGTCCAAAATTGTCACCATTGTTAGCCGCTGCTGCTGTTGCTGGGAAATTATACCCGGTTATCGGCGGTGTGTTGTTGTTTTTGCCTATTCATTTGAGTGAGAGTCGTGAAACTTGTGGAAGAAGCCAACGAACGAACGAAATATTATTAAAAAAAAAAATGTCCAACCATTGGACATACAACGACAATGGCAACAACAATGGCTGACACACAGCTTTGTTGTTGTTGTTGTATCAAGAAAAGAAATAGATCAGATTTGAGCCACCGGAGCTACTGGCTACTACTGGATAAGTGTGTGACATTACCATTGATATTGCTTGTGTTATTCGGACGGTTCCTAATGTTCCCTAATGGATTTTTATGGTGTGCGTGTGTGTCTCAGATATTTGACTTTTGAAGATATGGCACACACACACACACTTTGGTCCTTGTTACCATTCATTGGTTCATTCATTCATATTCATTCAAATTCGTCGTCGTTGTTGTTGTTGTTGGCCATGATCGTGTTCAACATGGCACATTTTGGCACTGATCGTTTATGTTGCTCATTTTTTTTGAATATTATTTGGTGATTTGTGTGTGATACTTGTTGTTGTATGTTGTTGTATTAGCGGGTAATATCGGGGAAAGTAGTAAGATGGTGGCGGTGGTGGGTTCCTGAACCGCCACCACCATTCTTCACCTAATGTCATTTGGTGACTTTATTGATCACTTTATTGTAGCACACATACAAACACATTGTTGTTGTCCCTCTCTCTCGGTGATTCGTTAGTATTCTTCTTCTTCTTTGCCGATGGTTCGATGTCATTTTACCGTTCCAGCCAGCGGTACTGCTGCGGTCATGTTTTTTTTTCATGTAAATGGCTTTTATATTATTATTATTATCATCATCATTGTTGTCGGTGTTGTTCGCGTATTCGTATTCAAATCAAGTTGTTATACTGATCTAAATGAATTTCAATTCATCTTTCTCCTTCTGTCTCTCTCGGGCTCTCATTTCGCTATTGCTTGTCACCTAAGAATGGCATTTAAGGTGTTAAATTGTTGTTGTTTGTCGGACACAAAAGAGACACGCCCATTTGGGATATTTAGGCGAGGCGGCTCGAGAAAGCCCGCGAAATTAAAAAATGATGGATTCTTCTGGTGTTCAACCAGGATATCTCCCATCTAGCGATTCTGTCAATGGATCCAAGCAGGATCCAACAATCCAAGCAAGCAGATTTTGTGTGTGTGTGTGTGTGCGTGTGATATCGATTCACAACATTCACACACACACACACACCCGAGCATACACTTGGACATTGTGAACATTGGACGATTCATCGACCGACCAACCAACGACATGCTTTAGGTGGAGAAGAGAATGTTAGAATGAGCTTAGAGAAGAAGAAGAAGAATGGAGAAATTGATTGAAAGAATGAATGAATGAATGAATGAATGGAACACAGGCACACACAAGGACACACTCGATTCTCTTCTGTTTGTGACATTGACAATGGTTGTTCCAGTATAAGTATTAGTATTAGTATTAGTATTAGTGCCAGTAGCAGTCGATGATATTATATCCAACATTCTATTATATCCTACTACCATACTATACTAGACATGTGACAACACAAGCGTTCCAGAACCACTCTCCTCGCTCGCTCTTGTTCTCTCTCTCTCGCTAAGCCTAATCCAATTGAGTATCCATGTTGTATGGCATTGCTTTTATGTTTTGGGGATATTATTATTATTTTTCATAAATACTAATAATAATATTTTTAGGTTCCATGCTAAAACGATTACACTGAGCCGTACTGGGACGACTTGCTTGCTGTGGTGCTGTGTTTATCTCTCAGCGAAGTTA
>JAOZJS010001187.1:0-13303 GCA_025882695.1 Amerodectes protonotaria | reverse complement strand
TCATCAGAGAAATACAGGGTGAACCGTGATTTCATGATATCAAACAACGATTATTACATTAATCCAACCAACAACCAACCAGATAATGGCTGAAGGTTACTTACCTGCCTACCTTACCTGCCTACCTTACCTTCCTACCTGTCTTCTTACCTACCCTACCTGGCTGCCTACACACGTCCACACACATGAATATGGACACCAAGGTGACTCTTGTTTTTTTCGTTCATTCGTCGGTTCGTATCGAACCAAGTAAATGGTCATTATTCTTGGAAGATGTGTACAATAATGATAATGTATCCTTAATGGCTAATGGAGGAATGGTAGGTTTCCTGATAGGATTCGCCCAGCACACACTGGTTGTTCCCTAATGGATGGATGGGTACAAGACATGATGTTGCACATCTAGATGATGCGGATGCTGATGATGGTGGTAATAATAATAATGATCAACAACCTCGAACCCTTTCATACCCTTGCTGCTAATGCTGTTGTTGGGGATTCGGAAGGGAAATGACATTATTAACCTAAATTCAGCACCAGATCTTCTTAGCACACACACACACACCGGTCGTTGGTCTTCGGTGGTGGTGGTGTTGGCATTTATTGAAACAACGATTAAACGACAAGAAAAAAAAATTATACACGGTTGAAGATTATCGGTGTGTGTGATTCGGATAAGACTTCCAGGTAGTAACCAAAACAACAACAACGACAACAATCAACGGATGATAATCCAATTATCAATGACCAAGAAGGAGATGGACGAAACGAAACGAAAAAAAAAAAATTCGCTCCGCTTACATAACTTGGTTATGTAACACACAGTGAAGGGTTACATAACCATCATCCAATTAATATTAATAATAATTTTTTTGGTGGTATTTTTTTGATTAAATCAATCAATCAAATCAAAATAATAATAATAATTTTTTGTGTCCAATTCTATCGTTGATCCGTTCCGTTCCCGAGTTAATCTTACTCGGGGATTAATTTTTTTTTGATTTTAATTATTAATAATCGAAACCAGATTGGATAAATATGATTGAAGATGTTAAATGATGATGATGATGATGATGATGATGAATAGAAAGGATTTAACCGGGCTAAAATAGTAGTAGGCTTTAAAATGGATTCAACAAGTGTATCCGTTGCTACAGATTTAGATAGATATACATTTATAGGACAGAGGTGAGCAACCAGTGGCCGTCCCATCAAACATTTTTGCTCCGCCCATCACCCTAAACAGAAGACGAAGCTCGCCGTGATTGGTCCAGTGATGATGATTTGACCCGATGACGAGACCGCACGCACTATAAACAGATGTAAAGCGATGAGCAGCTTTAACCAGTACCAGTGTCTGTGTGCTCGTGTTTGACGCCTATAAGAACCGTTCGCCACTCTCTGATTGGTTCACAAGTGATGATTTGACCTGATGACGTGGCACACTATAAACATCAGAAGAGGAGGGGTATTCCTCTGCACTTTTTATGAGTGCGGCCCGCCCAAAAATGAAATTTTTTTTCCTCTCCAATTAAAAATGTTTGCACCGCTCTGTCGTAGATGACCACCAGACAGGACAAATTTAGCTTCCTTCCCCACTGCGAACTGCGAATGTGTTTCTCTTTTTTTTTCGCCATCATTTAATATTTAGTATATTTTTGTTTTGATTTTCAAAAATAAATCAAAATGAAATGGCCAAAATAATGATAATAATAATGGCTTCAAGCGCTAAATCTTAAAGGGAAAAGGATGTGTGTGTGCAACAAGTGTGTGCGTACATCGTTATACCTAAAAAAAAACACCCCATCAGTCTGTATCAATCGTTTGCGACTAAGTTTTCATTCAGAGAATTAATTCAATCAAAGAAAACAAAAATCTGCATAATTAGCCCGATAGACAGACAGGTAGATAGATAAATAGATTTTGTGGTCTCAAAATCTCGACGGATAAATCAATGGACGGAAATCCACCCGCAATCCCGCAACCGCTCGCTCGCTCGTGTACACACACTTGGACAGAGGTACAGAGCTACAAAGTTACAACAACAAGATAGATTATTAGTATTAGTATTAATTGTTGATTATACATTACATTACTTTGGATTATGTTTCGAATGTTTTCTGGTTATGGTCTTTTTTCATTAGTTTTCGGTTCTCTTTTTTTTTCTTGATTCAATTTAGCTAAAAACGAGGAACTAGTAATTATGTTTGGCCACACACCAACACGCATACAGCACACGGAGCGAAATCACACCGTTCAGGTGGTGGTTGATTGGAGGTGTGGTCGATCACACCACACTAGATAGATAGATCGATGAGATCGATTGATCGATCCAATATTAGACCCTTAATTGACCAGGCATGGCTCTGATTGTGCTGGGCTTGTGCTGAGAAGAATTCAGAGAAATAAAAATAAGAAAAATACAAAATATGAATTATTACCAGTTATTAATAATAATAATAATAATAATAATGATAATGATAAATAACGGTTTCACATCGAACCATACTACATACCTTACTACATTGTACCAACGATCTTGAATGCACAGCATAGGAGGAGGAGGAGGATCTTGTAGGGGCGTTTCCGGTGATCATCATCATCATCATGATCCGTGTGTCCGTTCTGAGATTGGGCGGCAAACAACCGTTATCGTTATTTCACGAAAGACAAAGATCGAAACCACCACCACCACCGATATCCCTCTTTTTTTCTAATATAAATCAACAGGTTTTTTTTTCATCGATCCGCATCATTACAAGTGTGTTACAAGTGCGCTACAAGAGGATGATGGTAATGATGATGATGATTATGATTATTACCGGGGGAATACTACTACTACTAATTGATGGATATCTTCGGTTTTCGGTTGAGGTCTAATTTCTTCTTGTTCTTCTTGTTTTTCTTCTTCTTCTTGATTATCATCTACTAAATCTGGTTGTATTCAAATGATAGAAATAAACAATACAGCGATGGTCAGATTTCTGTTACCTAATTATATACCATTCAGTAAATCCATCCAAAGTTGGCTCCAAAGTTCCAAGTTTTTTTCAACGATACAGATTTTGGCTGTGATGGTGGTCCCGACACATTGTCCACCCATTTTGTTTGTTGAGCTTTATCTTCTTCTTCTTCTTCTCCTGTTTTCATGAAAACAATCGTCCCGGCCGGATCGATTGTTACATTGTTGTTGGTTGATGGTTGATGAAAAAAATAGAAACACTTCTTACGGGCACACTTCTTGAGGTGGTGGAGCGCACTACGGCAAACATTTTGTACGGCTGTTTGTTTGTTGTTGCTTGTTACATAATATTAAAAGTAAACCAAATTCCATTCCAAAGAGAGTGGAGGTTCGCGTAAGAAGAAGATGGATGCTCGGATGGATGTTCGGATGGCCCACCAATGTCGCGATTGATCTCAGATCCGGCAATGTGATGCGGCGTGTGTGCATCAACAACCCACCACACGATTAATCATGGACGTCGATGATGATGATGATGATTCGAGAATGAAGGAAGTACTCTTAATCAGAGCAAACTTGGTTGGTTTCAATCATCATATTAAGGAGATTCCGTCAAAATTAGATTGCGTTGAAGATTCATGGCATATTCAAATTCATCATCAACGCTTGTGATTCAGTCAATGGTCAGATTGACCGGACGAAAAAAACGATTGCCCGAGTCTTCATCATCGAAGGATGTGGTTTTAATTTTTTGGCTTCTTTTGATTGATCACACATTACCAAAGAGCTACCATCTAAAGATTTGATACGAAGAGGATCGTCAAGTGCCGATAACCGGATAAATGGATAAACGTAATCAATGGATTACGATATTACGATGATCAAAATCGATTTCAGGATGTATCTTCTTCTTCTTCAATTTACCACAATTTTCATGGGGGATGATCGATATATTTCGTTTCGAGATTGTAATAATAATTACACTTATTATTTAATGATGATGATGATGATGATGATGATTATGGTAATTATCATCTTCATCAATGGAAAAAAACAAGATCCGGCAAACGACAAGACGATCCAAAACCAAGTGGATGTTTTTGTTTTTCGGAAATTAACGATTCCCGGAACGATCCGAAATAGTGTTGGCCAAAATGAAACCCAAAAACGTTCGAATCCTTGAACCGGGTTCGAATTCGAAGCCCAAAATACAAATTGGTTCGAAATGCGCATGCGCATTCTTTGGCATTGGGATGTGGTTGTGGTTTTCCAGTAGCTGCTCTCCAAACAGTGCCACTACCACGCAGACGAGTTCATTGTGCACAGCAATACAACATGGGCAACAACAGTGGCCAAGCCAAACCTCTCTCTCTCACAATTCGAAGCATTTTCATTGGAGGATGAAGAGCAGCAATGGCTAGTGTGGCGAACGCGCAGAAAACAACAACAACAACAACAAAACAGTATGTCGGTGTGCGCGAGAGAGAGAGGAAAATGTGTGCTTCAATGTGCGTGTGCGGCTGACACATTGAAACAGATCCAGATGCGCGTAGAGTATTTTCAGCCAATACCGCGAGAGTGAGAGAGAGAGAGAGAGAAAGAAGAATTATGATTGGATCCAAGTCCGAGCAAAAGAGAAGAACTCTCTCTCTCTCTCTCGCACTGTGTCCACCACCATTGATTGTTGTTGATGCTAAAGATTGGCCATCGCCATCATCGTCGTCTTCGCCGCCACCACCACAACCATCATCATCATCATAAACAAGAACGAAGACGGCGAAGAAGCGAAAAAAATATCTTCGGTTCGCCGAAACGAACGTGGATCCATGGATGATCGTTGATGTTGATGTTGGCGTGTGTAGTCGTCGTCTTCGCCGTTGTGGTTGTTGTTGTTGTTGTTTTGAGTACAAAATGTTTTGATTTTTTGCTGCATCTTGTGGTTGCTTGTGATGCCATGATCGTTTGATGCTTCGATTTCGAACGTTTCGGTCAAATTCGAACGTTTTCGGTCAAATTCGAATGTTTTCGGCCAAATTCGAACGCAACAACCCACAACAACACCCGATTCTTGCGACGCGAGGGTGTAGCAGGCCCTTGAATCTCGCGGATCATCTTTGATTATTAATTTTGTTTTGATTCATTCATTAATCCATCCCATGGGATAATCCCGATGTTTGTCTCTCTCTCAGGCCTCTTGTTTGTTTCTCGAATGTCTCTGGAATGTGTAACACCACACCATCGACATGTTCGACATAGATTTCTGTGTTTTCCAATGAAATTGGCCTCAAGCATTATCATCATCATCATCAATTGATATCCACGACAACAACAACGACGACTACGGTGTGTTTGGTGTCTATGCGGTTTAGTTTAGTTTTGCTCCAACTCCAATAACCACAACAAGCCAAGAGCCTATCCACACCAATCGGGCTTTGGTTTCGGGCTCACTGATTGGTGTTGGTGTGTGTGTTCGTTTTCGAATCGGTGGTATCAGCTTGCTCAACTGCTCTTCTGGTAGATCCAACAACAACAACAACATCAACAATAATCATTGACATCATTGAAAAAATCATCATCATCATCCACTAATCCATCCGCATCCAAATACTAGTACTAATCAAGAAAAAGAAGAAGAAGACGAAGAAAAAATTGTATCCAAAACATCAATCCAATTTGGATGTGGTGGTGATATGTGTGTATCTTGTGTGGTGTCTATTTATCTTTCTCTTTTTTCTGTCCATCTCCTCTCTCTCTCTCGCTCACCCTGTATCTTGAAATCGTTGAAATGTACCACCGATGTGCTCGGTGTATCCGATGATATTATTTTTTTTTGATGTCAGCTTGGATCCGCCACTCCCAATACAAAAACCACAAGTACATCCAATCAAAACGCTCAACATTATCAACAACAACAACAACAACGACATGATTTGTGTCTGTCGGTTGGTCGGTGTGTGTGTGTTTTTGGAAATAGTTATATTCTCTGAAAAACTTCCAAAACTAGGGCCACACCATTGCAATCATCATCATCATTATTATTATTATTATTATGATTGTAGCAAAATTTTGAAATTAATCAACATTTAGCTAACTAACTAACAAACTAACTATAACTAACTTGTATTTGATCCAAATGACCAAATGGTGGTGGTCGCCGCACTAATCTCATTCCTGCCTTGCTCTCTCTCCTTCCAAATATTTTCCCCTTGTTTGTTGCTCTGGAAGTTTGTTCTCGATTTTCTCGTTGTCGATGTTGTTGTTGTCTTCGTCTTCAAATCAAAAAACACACTTAATCGATGTTGTTGTCGTCGCGTTCAAGGTCTTGTGGTTTTTCCACCATTCAATAACCGACTAGTGTCCGTCCGTAAAGTCGGTGTTTTTGAATTACCGGCTTACCGGTTATTATTTCTTTCCCGTGTTGTTGTTGTTGTTGTTGTCACCAAAAATGGCGCCATCCCCAAAACGATGATCATCATGACGATCACCCTTGATGATGATGATTATCAACAGCGACAACAACAACAACAATGGTGAATATCTTCACCATGATCATCATTATCATCAAAATGTCAATTTTTTGCTGAAAAGCCCTTCTTACCACAGTGTGTCTGTGTGTTCTTGTGGTGGTGGTGGCCTACTTGACGGCCATCTTAGCCGACTCTCGGCGATTCGCCGGTCGTTGTTGTTGTTGTTGTTGTCTTGGCCGCATCTTTTATTATTTTCCTGAATGTTGTTTTGTTCTACTACTCTTGTTTCGTTGCCCGTTGGCATCCATTTCGGCACCTGTTGCCAAAATGGTTGGATAAGGTTCGATGACCAGAAGAAGGAAAGGGTTGCCCGGGTTACCTCTCTCGCTCTCGCTGTGTCTATCTGCATGTCTACCTGTCTGGCTGTGAATCTCGCTGTGTTTTATTTTTCTTTTTTCACACACTTAACACACCTGGAATGTAGGAAATGAACAATCGACAATCATCAACCATGGTAAATCATGGTAAATATCGAAGATCAACAACAACACCAACAACCAGGCGCGATCAACAAGGCGTAAAATTGAATTTGTTTCGGCGCGACAATATTGTCGTATGTGCGTGTGTCTGTCTGTCTGTCTGTCTGTCTGTCTCTCGCTCCTCCTCTTTTTTCTCTCCTGCCTCTAGCTCCTCTCTCTTTTGTGTGTGTGTGTGGGAGGGATCAAATTTCCACCACATGATGATGATGATGATCATCATCAATTCTCAGTCATTGATCTCAATGTTTTGATAATTGATTAATGATTGATTATTGATACACGACGGGTTTCATCAACAACCGTGGATCTGTGTACAACCTTGCCCGATGTTGTGCGTTGGTTGCATGGTTCGGATTTTAGGATGTGAAGTTCATGTTGATGATTTGGTGCCCGTTTTATTGTGGCGCCTTTTCCATGGAGTTTTCTCATGGACAGGCACCAGGCGAAAATTCGGGCGCCATGCGACAGTGTACACCTACACACCATTAACCGGACAATAACCGCGCTAGAAGCGGCAAGAAATCGACAAAAACCGAAACCGAAATATCCTCTCCAACATTAGTAGTTGTAGGCCGAATCAGCTGATCTGGATGCGCTCTGGATTTTTCGTTCGTTCGTTCGTTCGTTTATCGGATCTAGCCCGGGTATCAAACCATCATTTTGTATATTAGAATTTCAAATTATACAATTTGTCCTGTCCTGTCCATAAATGGCATTACACTTGAATTTCCTGCGTTTGCGATCTCTAGATCTCTAGAGAGAAGATGAGGTCGAGCGGTGAAATAGGCGGAGACAATTTTTGAACGAGGAGGGAAAAATGGTTGCGAGTGTGCGCGCGCCTGTGTCCAATTCAATCCCGATCAGGCGAAGGCCAAGAATATAATAGTTTTGGCCGCCACCTAAGTGTGGTGGTGGTGGTGCGGCTTCATCTTTGTGATTTTGATAACTAATTTTTTTTCATTCTTTCTTTCATTTTTGTCGGATTTAAGATCAAATCACAAAAGATTTTATAAAAAAAAATGAAAACCAAGATACCAAGTGTGTGTGTGTAGTAAAGCCCGAAAGACCTCCAAACCTAGAAAGCAAGATAGTATTTCGCCCAATTTCAAATAACCGCCAACCCGGTAATCAAACACAAACACACACACAATAGAATCCGAAACTTTCAACAACAACAACAATTTTTTCGGGCGCCTTACATAATACTTTCTGACTCTGTTACATAATAATAATAATAATAATAATCTTCTGTGAGAAAATATTATTACAGTTCGTGCCATGGTTGGTTGTGGTCGCGGTGGTCATTTTCCATTGGGAAAAACGGGAAAATTCGCGAAACAAAGCTCTGTGGTGATCTGGGATGAGGTTGATCCGTTGTATGATGATTGTGGTTGTTGATCATCTAACCGCTAATCTAAATCCAGCCACATTCTTTCCTTAAGACCTTGGCCTTTATTCTATCTGTGTGCGTACGGCTGGGCCGCACGGACACCACACACAACAACAGCGACAGCAGCAACTAAACTAAATGGATGTTTTCACATATTGGTACAGCCCCTTTTTTTTGGCTGGCTTGCTTTGCTTTGCCTAGCTTGTACATACATGTACATGTACAACCAGAGAGAGCGTACCCACACAAATAGGCCGCGCCTCTTTTTGGTGACTGTGTGTGCTTGTCTGTCTGTCTGTCTGTGCTGGTCTGTCTGCGCGCGCATCGTTTTTTCGATACAAGTCTCCGCCCAACCGACCAGACGATTGTTGTGATGTTGATGAAAGCATAACGCGGTTTATACGCGATAAGTTGTTTGATTTGGGTTGGCCGGTTGGTTGTTTGTCGATCCATTTACCTGATGAACCCGATTCTTCAGGCAAACTATGTCATTGTTTTTATGGCTCCCAGGAAACTAACTCTCTCCTTTATCATATCCATGGCAGGTATATCTTGGAGATCAAACACGGCACGGCAGCCATAGCCGAAATCCAGGTGCAATAAAATATGTGTGGATGTTTGTGTGTGTGTGATAATAATAACGATGATAATATTACCTGGCTGGCAGCCCAGGTAGACCGACTGCCAAACATGGCGGCCAAGAGAAGCCACCACCATTCACATTCCTTGTGGTGGTTGTGGTTCTAATTTTGATTTTGACAACAACAAAAATGAATACGACGACTAGATTATTATTCAACCAATATACCTGACTGAATCCATCTGAATCCTAATTAATATCTTTTTAATGATGATGATGATGATGATGGTCAATGTTGTGATGATGATGAGAATGACCAAAATGGTTTTCAATCCTTTACTCTTTTCCAATGAAGGATTTCAATCCTTTCATCAGGTGAATGTGTGTGTGTTGCCAGAAATACATGCACTATGTATTTTTAGATTGAAATCCTTCATTGAAATCCATCGATCCTGTTAATCTCGCTTCTCGCTTCGGATTGGAGGAAGCAACAAAGCAGGGTATCCGCCATCCCCCTCTCTCTCTTGTTCGGGCGCCATCTTTATATATAGGGTCAATTAGGATTATGATGAGGATTATTATTATTATTATTATTAATATCGATCAATCCTTTCAATATTATTGAATTGATTAATTGAATGATTGATTCGAAATAACAATAATGCCGGCCATAGCTATGTCAATGGCATCCATTGAATGTAACCGGACAATATAAAGGGAGACGTCGTTTGGAGACTTTGAAAAAGGATTCTGATTCAGCCAATGGAAGCCTGGCAACCCGGGATCGCTTTGGATATGTGTGGTAACGCGCGGTATTCGGCTTCCAGTACAGTTCCAACGATTAACTGTTTTATTTCCGAATCTAATCTTTTTCTTTCTTTCTTTTATTTGGATTTTACAACCATTTCAAATAACTGTTTTTCTCTACTTTTATTATATTTCACAGTCTCCAACAGTTTGGCTGCAGCCATAAACCAAAAGGGTTGACAATTTAACCAACACTACACTACACTACCGCACAATGGTTGAATCCACCAAAAGTATTCACCACCACCACCATAATAATATCATTGCCAATAATATACCACAGCGAATATCCTGGTTGGCGGTTACCAAAATCATCATCGTCGTCGTCGTCGTCGTCGTCGTCGTCGTCAAACACTGGCAAACAGTTTCAGCAAATAGATTTTGGAACGGTTGTTTCTTCAAAATCCAACAATTGTGTTGAATAGTATACGGATCTCTCTCCTCCAAAGTGGATTATTATAGTGAAGGTCAAAATCATAAAAGGTAATGTGTCTTCTTTCCATTCTTCTTCTTGCGCTAACATCCAAAAAAAATCCCGTTATTATTGTCATTATTCGCATTAATTTAGCATTTGCTTTGGTTAGGAAGAACTATACTAAACTGCTAACAACCCGTCAACCAGCCAACACAACCAGCTAGAACAAGTGGAACAAAACGAAAAATCATCTCGCGGATAATTAACCGATGATTGCGCTGCTCTTGTTATTATTATTATTTTTACTATAATCATCATCATCATCGACAACTAAATCAACCAACAACATTGACACGAACACGAAAACAAAAACGAAAACCAGCCAAAACAACCTTGTGCTGTGTGTTTGTGTGTTGTGTTTCGTTTTGTGTGTTATATCGCGGGCGAACGAACGATGCTGTTCCCAGAAAACGAAAAAAACCAACCAAAACAAAATATACGGAAATCAAAATATAATAATAATAATAATTGCTGCTTCATACGATCATCTCTATACCAGAGACCTGAAGTTGCCCGAGTTCTCTCTCGATTGAGTGCCCGGAAAAAAATCGGAACAATATCATTTCATTAGGATTCACTGGAAACAATTCGAATTTATGATCCCGAAAAGATTCTCAAGAACAACACACTGATACTTTGGAAACATTTTCCGTTTGTTCAACTCTATTTCCCCTCACTCCCGTTGCCACAAATCAAATGAAATCAAATGATGTGGTGATGAATCGAATTGTTATGAATATTTGGAAATTGCCTTGAAATATAGCAGCAGCAGCAGCAGCAGCTAGTTACCACGCATTTTATGTTTCGGCTTCTTCAAATCACAAAATCATAACGATCCTTTTTTGATCATCACCGTACTTGTTGGTATTATTATAGGCATATACTTCACAAAATTAAATTCAATTCAAAAGAAAGAAACAAACAAAAGCTTTACACGAAAATTTTGAACATTCGCGACTCGACTCGTCGACTCGTTCGTACAACACCAAAAATCAACAAGTGGATTTTCATTGGTGGCTGGTGGCTAGAGCACGCACGCGCAGCGAAAAAAAAATTGGAAATATTTTTCGGTTAGTAATGATGATCAATTTTTTGCTTACTGTGCAGTTTTTTTGCGCAACACGAAAGCTAGAAGCCGTCCTCTTATAGGCTACGTGAGTTATGAGCGCGTAAAAGAGCGCTCGCGGAGGAGGAGCCAAACAGGACAGGCACACGAGCTCGCAATGAGCTCCGTCACGCCTCTTTTGCATGCATCAAATTCCTCAACCGGTATCGATACAACTATCGATATTTACAATCGATACTATCGATACTACTATCGATAACGGATTTACTCCTAGCTCTTTCCAGTAACTTTTTTTTACCATTCGGAAACTTTCCAACACTTCCAATGGTTGATCGTGTGTAATCCCCTTGGTGACAACATATCTTTCACCGGATTATTATTATTTATTTATCCTCCACCACTTGACATCATTCGTATCCCGTATCAACGATAAATTTTGCTTGCTTAATATTTGTATTATTAGGGATTAATCTCTCAGATTGTGGATTAATAATTCTCATCCACATTTGGCTTGATGTCTAAGATGATGATGATTTTTTTACCATCGGTGATACTCTCTCTCTCTCTCTCTCTCTCTCTTTCCTATTTGGTATATTATTTGGACCACGACGAGGGAACGAGATTGAAAGCGAAAGTCTTCATCATCATCATCATCATCATGTGATTATATAACCCGAAATGTTGTGAACAGAAATTTTGGGAAATTTGCATACACACACACTCGGCCTATACAATTAGATATTGTAGCCTTAGTTTGTCGTCGTTGTTATTGCCAGCCGGCTGGTCGGTCGGTTGGATGGATGCTAATTATATTCAAAACACACAGCGCGCATACGGATATCTCCGAAAAGCTGTTGAAAGCTTTTTGCTTCAAAGCAAAAGGATTGACCACACAGCCAACTTGAGCGCGCGCGCGCGTTCGAGGATATTTTTAGGGTAGGATATTGTTAAAGGATGTTGTGGAGGATGCTGATCTTCTTCCACGATGGTATCCGCTCCCGTATCCGTCCGTGTGTGGCTGTGCATTAATTTCGATTAGTGGTTGTAGGCCATTTTTGCTTTGTTTAGTTTGGCTTGGCTTTGTATTTGCATGAAAATGATTTCGCTTCCTACTTTCATCATCATCATCATCGTCGCCATCTTCATCTTGTTCATACACTGCCGATCTGGCCAAAAGTTCGAAGACACTTGTTTGTTTGTTTGTTTTCCAGTATAATTTGATATGTTTGTGTGTGTGTGATTCTGATTATGATGATGATAAAGCGCGAATTTTTATGGCGAAAAAGTACAAAAGCCCGCGTTCCGGTGGCAATGATCTCGATGAATTCCGTGGTGTATGCGGTGTGTGAATTACGTAACATCATCATTATGTGACATTTAGGATTCTTGGCCATTGTCACTTGCATAACTCTTTGTTGTTTTAATTGTAAATTAAAAGTGAGCGTGTGAATAAGATGAATATATGATGATGATGATGATGCTACACGCGGCTATGCTAATGAATTTTGATACGAAGAACAAAAGCGACAAACAAAAAAAAACTTCCTAGTTGACATCATCATCATGACATAACGTTGTGGTGTCTTATTCTTCTTGTTCTTCCAAGACAAAAGACCAGAACAAAGACTTGAACACTTGATTATGTGTGTGGTGGTGGTCAACTGAATCACATTTTTGATGATGATATTATTGTTGTTGTTATGTAACATGGCCCAATAAGATTCCCAAAGTGATTCGTATCATGGTTACGCACGTGTTTAACCGATGATATCGTTTTGAACCGCTTAACCGCGCGCTACCACCACACGCATCTTAGCCATCACGTGGATTTACCTTGTATCTTTTCGAGGATTTTCCGTGGTTTCGTTCTCGAATCATGAAGATTGTCTTAATCGATTAAAGCGAGTGTTAGCGAAAATAATAAGAAGAAAAAAATGCTGTTTCTTCAGCGATATCTGTTCCGGACATAACGGATTTCGAGCATGGAAAAAAACAAGAAAGCGAACGAGAGATTAAG
>JAOZJS010001186.1:0-13306 GCA_025882695.1 Amerodectes protonotaria | reverse complement strand
CCTTATTATTGTCTTCCATTATTCATTATTATATAAGCTTAATATTCAGATTAGATCACACACACACACACACACACACACAGACACACGCCCAGAAACCAGAATAAGAGGATTCTCGCACAATTAATTTCAATTGTCTAATTCTCTCTCATTTCTATATATTGATCGTCTTTGTCGTCGTCTTCGCTGTCGTTAATAAGAATTTGATCAATATTCTGATTATTATTATCATTTTCATGATTATCATTATGAAGATGATGATGATGATGATTAGAATCCGCAATCCGCTTCCGCCAATCGTTTTTTTCCCGCCCAAATCGATTCTGATTTTATTTGCACCAACTAGCAGCCAACCAAAAATAGAACAACAGAAAATATTGATAGAACGACCAAAAAAATGAATTGAATTGAAATAATCATCGATGATGTTTGATCGATGGTAGCCGATCGTTTTTGGGTCAAACTGACTTGAAGCACATCTTCCTAGTTGAAGAGAGCGAGCGAGAGCGAGAGAGAGTTCCGGGATCCGCTCCCAACTTCGGGAACCGCCATTGTTTTGGTGGCCACCATTGTGTGTTCCAGTGCCAATGCCAGTGCCAGTGTGTTCGCAATTAATTTTAATTGCCATCGGTTAGTGGGAACAACCAACCAACCAACCAACCAGCAAAAAAAACTGAGCCAGAGGAAATGTGATTCACAAACATTCGCCTATAATAACCTATAGAGAAAAATTAAAGCAGGCGTGCTCTGTGTACGGAGCACCATATAAGCTCCTCCTCCTCCTTCTCCTTCCAACTCTCGCTCTCGCTCTAGCTCTGAACACTATAAGCATCATATAAGCTCCTCCTTCTCCTCACTCCAACTCTCTCGCTCTCGCTCTTGCTCTCGCTCTGAACACTATAAGCCCCCTCTTACTCTTATAGGCTTGTACGTGTGTGCGTTCGTTCGTTCGTTCGTGCTTTTGTGTTTGCGCCATATTTTCTGTCCATGGCTTTTATGAAAAAAAAAGAAGAAAGCTAAAAAAAAGTTTTTAAAGTTTTTTAAAGTTTTTCGCTTTTTGAATTTGTTTTTTCTGGTTTTAGTTTTCGGTTTTCGTTTTGGATTTTGTTGCCGTTTGTTCTCGTGTGGGCGTGTGTGTGTTCGCGCGCGTGTGTTTGAATTCCTAGTTTGGCTTTCCTAGCGTGTTATTTGCTGTTGATGATTATTATTATGAAAAGTTTTCCCAAAAAAAAATATGAAAAGTTCTGTATGAAAATGATGAAAATTCCGGAAAGTTTGCTCCGGAAAAAAATCCAATTTTTCCGAACAAAAACCGAATTGAACTAAAAATGTAAATATTAGGACCAATCAGTGCTGTCAGCAGTAGTATATCCGCGCCAAGCTCACCGCTGGCTGGTAGCCGACGTCAATCGCCTAAGATCAGATCAGGTAAGCTTCTTCAAATCTGCTTGACAATGTGGATCGGACACGGATTCTGGTGAAGCGTGTCTGCAACGAATTATTATTATTATTATTACAATAAGTCAAAACAGAGGTCTCAATTTCACATCAGTAGTTAATCCCAAAATGATGTTGGTGTGTTTCAAATCTTTTGGTTGAAATCTTTTTTGGCGCCATTTGCCCTGGATTCCATTATTATCACCATTATTATTATTACTGCGACTACTTTCATCATATAAAACGAGAATTCATTGGCATTGGTCATGGTGGCGCGCCCACAACCCTGATCCTCAGACAGGAAGAGATTTTGATTTAGTCGAGATTAATAATACTGATAATAATAATAGGCGCCAGGCTTGATCCAGATTCTTGGTGGCAGCCACCGACAACAAGCGGAGGAGCAACCACCATCAGGAGTTGGTTGGTTGGTTCCAGAATTTCCCCGAATACCGAACTATACTATGTGGCTTGTCCCATGTCTGTTGAGTGTGTGTGCTAATTCTGATCGTGGATCCTTTCTTTTTTGGTCCTCTTTGGTTGTGGTGGTGGTGGTTGTGTTCTATTTTTAGAAACTTTATCCATCAAATTAGGTCATCTTTTTTTGGTCTTCCTCTCTCTCGCTGTGTGTAAGTATCCCCTTATATAATATACTACAAAGTGTTCCAAAGAGAAGAACAAGAAAAAGAAGAAAAAAATAGCATTGAAAGAAGCAGCGAGAGGAAGCAAGAATATTATCATTATTATTATTATTATTATAAAGTACTGCCTGCCTGGGTGGGTGTGTAGGTGGGTGTGTATGTGGACCAACCAAATGAAAAGCTTGCTAGCAAGCAACAGCGACCAGCAATTCGTCTCGTCGTCGTTCTCTTCCGTTCTGTTCTGTTCGGATATGTTGGAATTATTATTATAGTGCCCGATGATAATGATGATGTCGTTGTCGTTGTTGTTGTTGTTGTTGTTGGTCGGACGACCTTGTGTCTCGATCTATATTTTTAGCACACGCACACATCGCGGCTCCGCGACCAATTCGATCACGAATGGCTATTTCTTCTTCTTCGTCGCACGCCCACAAAAACCGTTCTGATCGGTTCTGCTCTCAGCGATGAAAATAGCTAGCCATCAGTCAGCCACATACATTGAATGTCCCCGGAACTTCAATCTGTCATTGGGGTTTCCTGTTGGTCGGCCGATCAGTCAATCGGTCGATTGATTGGTCAAGCCAAATAGATTATTATTATTATCAAAATGGATCTCTGCTTGAGTTATGTGTATCATAAATTAAGACAATCGATATTGATCATTGATGTGGGACCACGGCATGGGTTAAAAATAAGAAACCACGCCCCTTTCCAGAAATATTAACCCTTTCAGTGCTCTTTTTGTTTCGTTCTCATTATTGTCATTATTAACATGTCTTTCTCATTGGTTGTACCGGGTAGAAGAGATTTTATTTTTCAATTAATTTCCGATGATTGGTGGATCCAAAAAGGGCCTGAAGGTCCCAATAATTAATTAATCAATCAACGAAACCTTTTTCTCCGAATCCTCCGAAACCCTAAGCCTAATTACAAATTGATTAGCCTGAATCATCTATATAAAAATAATTAATAAATTATTCTGGTAAATTATTATCATTATTCATTCATTCATTCATTGAACAGGAACACCATTATGGTTATTGTTACAAGTGGCACCGATCAAGAATGAAAAAGATGTTGTGGTATTGTTTTTGCTCACATTTAGAGATATAACCGCTTTGAAACAGCCGATTGAAGAGGATGCTCAAAAAGGTTTAAGTAAATTTGCCCGGTTGGCACGTTCAGTAACTAGAAGCCGTTCGGTACTTGCTCAACAATTTTCATCACATTTACCGGTGATCAAAGCTGAAACCACTTCCAGTAAACAATATCACATTGGCCAGGTAAGTGCCACACTGTACTGCATTGCACTGCACTGCAGCAAAAGCAGCGGCAGAAGCAGTTTTTTTTTCTGTTTTAAAAAATTTCCAAAGTTTTCAACATTATCCTCCTCATCATTATCATCAACTTGGGGCTTGAAATTTCGGGGTTCCAAAGCCAAAAAGTTTACTTTTCTCCATGTCCAGTTCACCAGTTCAGCGTTATTATTATTAGTGCCATCATTAAAATTATTTTTAGACCTAAGGCTAGGGATGTTTTTTAAGGGGCATTGAATTCTGGTTCCGGTTCTGGGTTCCACGATGTTGTTGTCTCGTGCCCTGGCCCAGGTTCGATCCAAGTTTGTTAGTCATTCACCTGAGGTTCCACCCGGGTTCCAGGAACAACAACCAGCACACATCATGCATTCTCATTATGTAAACTACTACTAATAATAATAGCTGTGAAACACCTAGAATTCCACCATCGCCACCACCCACTGTGTGATCGATTCGATTGAATATGCCCACCAAGATGCCTTACTTTCTCACACAGTGTCGCGGGTGTGGTGTGGGCGTGTCTCTCGCTCACTCTGTCTCTCGCTTGTATGATAACTTAGTTTTGATGATCCTTGATGTGATCGATTAAGCAGCAGCAGCGTAGCAGCGCAGCAGCCTAAAACAAAAGAAACGAATCCGACGTGTATGTGCGGAGGGGGGCGGAGATGGATTGAATATCTACTCTAGCTCTACAACTTTATTTCTCCGCCTCCTCCTACTACTACAACAATCAGCTAATAATAGAATATGCGCCCGGGCTGTGCGCGTTCCAGGTTGTCAATGCTCTTCTGTTTTGGTCCCGGGCGCCCCTTAAATGTTTGCTTCGCTGCAATGAATTTTTTCCGCGCCAAAAAAAATAAAAGAAAAAAGAAATCTTCTTAACCGCCACCGTTGAGCCGTTTTTGTCTAGCAATAGGCTTCGGGTTTTTTATCTATCTTTGTTTTTTTTAATGAATGATTAATTCTATAAAACACACGCACACACACTGGAAAAAGTTGAACAGAACAGAATAAAGAGAGAAGAGACACACCCACCCGAAACAAAAATTCTGCTGATTTATCAAGAATACTAAAAGTAAAAAAATAAAACATAGGAAACTACTACTATTAGCTACTGTGTATAGTACACCAATCACTAGTCCCAGAACGCTATCAGGAAACATTAACTGAACGAACGGAACGAAACAAAACGAAAACGAAAATTCTGGGAAAAGATTCTGGAAAATTAGTAAGACCAAGCAATAAGAACACTGGAACTTGGAACTTGCAGGATGATGATGATGACACCATCATGCTTTATTGTCATTATTATCAAAGGCGTTCCTCCTTGTTGGTTCCAGGGACCAGCAATTCAAATGACAGTGCCAGTGGCAGCGAAGACTGTCAGACTACACAATCGATCCGGGAATGGTACGCGGGAAGGATCGAAATTCTTGAAGCGAAATGAGACGAAGAAAAAAATAAAAATAAATAAAAAAGACATCCAACTTTTCGAATAATTTTTTTTTCGCTCGCGCGCTCTTCCTTCCTTACGAAGTAGATTGACGTTTCAGGTTGGTTTAATTTCAGGCAGGGCATCGCATTCTGTTGGGGTGGATCATCGCGCGCATGTAAGTGTGTGCTTGATGTTTAATCACACCACTACCATAAGCCACCACTATTCAGAATCCAGAATTAAAACATAACCGAATTGATGACACCGAGACCTAGAGACTATCAAATAAATGTTTTTTTTTGCTTTTGCTTTTGCTTTTGCTTGAGTTCCATGATGATGGAACGTGATTCCATCGCTCATTTATTCCGAGGCCAACCAGAATGAGAATCATAATAATAATAATAATAGTAATAATAGCAATGGCAATAATACCATTTTGGGTACCTTGGTATGTCTCTGGTAGTATCCTGGCGTGATGATGATGATGATGATGATTTTGATTAATGATTCTGTCGTACAACACAACAATATATAATAATATCAATGAAAACTACTACTACTAGTAGTAGTATGGCACTGTAGAACAATAGAACAAAAAAAAATATGGCGCCAAAACACAGAGAGAGAGAATCAAATTACATTGGGAATATACGATTCCGATTTTTTTTCTGGGTTGATGATGACTTGAACGTTGATTCTGGGATTCTGCGATTCCGGAGATGTCATCATCATCAAATTGAAATAACATTTTTTTGGCGCGCTTTCTTAATATTAATTTTTTTTATTTTATTTTATTATTATTCGTCGTCGTATTCGTCTTCTATTGCTCACCTTCATTTGTGTGGCGCCTAATTTGGCGCTCGCCTGGCTGGAATTGATTGGAATTCGTCGCGTACGCATTCAGTTGATTAATTTAAATTCGGACATATTGCCACAGTACAGGCAGGAAGCCCCGAAGACACCGCCGCATATACTTTTACATTATTGTGCATTCAAAGCTATCTGGTAAGTTTTTCTCGTTTCTTTTTCTCTTCTCTTTTTTCTTGCCCGAATTCTGTGGATGGGTGTGGCGGGGCGTATGTGTCTATAGGCGTGTGTGTGGGTGTGGGTGTGTGCACTGGATCGCCAAGGTATGACAATGTTGTGTGTGTATGACAATTACATTTTGTATTTTATTTTTTTCCGCTTGTCTGGTTCGCTTGCATCTTCTTGGTCTTGGTCTTGGTCGGCTGCGGTGGAATGGCAAATATGGACGCCATCGGATTCTTGGTTTCGTCTCCCGTTATTCTCTAGGTCTCTCATCTATCAATTGCTTCGGAATATTTTTTGAGCCCGGACGAAATACCGACCGACCGACCAACCCGACCGAAAGTAGTAGCAAGCAGAAGAAGCTTTTTCTGGGATCCACATCCACATCCATCCAAAAATCCATCGTCTCCGAAGATCCGCCGACACTTACTTGCACACACTTGCACAAAGTTGCACACACAGGGTTACGCACATCCGCATCCACCACCACAGATGCTGCTGCTGGGCAAAATCATCATCATCATTCTAGTTAAATATTTATTCTTAATTGACTTTTTTTTTCTCTCTCTATCTATCTTGGCTCCCAAAGGGATTGGGTAATATTATGTCTTACATTCTACACTGCCATCATGGTTCCATATAATGTCGCTTTCAAGAATAAAACTTCCGAAGATGTTAGCCTACTAGTGCTTGACAGGTTGGTGGTATAGATTTTGGTGGTATAGATTTTGGCGGTTTTTTTTGCGCGCCCAGACACCAAGCAACGACCAGCGAAAAGAATAGCTCAGTTCGGCTCTCTAATTCATTTTCGATAGCGCCAAATAATAATAATGGAAACATCCAGTTAGATGACCATTTGAATCTCTCTCTCTCTTCATTTGGAACACACAACCACACCAGTGCCAGTGCCACACCAGTCCAACTGTGATTGAAGAATGGGCCTGGGCGGTTCGGCCACTTTGGGAAATCCCAGGAAAATTGAATATAGCCACACAAACGCACACATATGATAAATAGCCAGGGAGAGAGGATCCATGGAAAAGGATCCAAGAAGGAGGAGGAGGAGGAGGAGGAGGAGGATGCAAGTGAATAAATAAATAAAAATAAAGCCAATAAAATTTAAATTAGTTTTCTTTCATTCTCATCCTCTCTCATCCTCTCTCTCTCTTTCTGGAACTGTTTGGACCGTTTGATGAATAGTGTTTCCATTCTCTGCCACTCCCACTCTGCCACTCCCGCTCTCTCCGGTCGGCCGCCGCTTGTCAATAGCTTTTGTCGGCGCCAAAACGAGAATCTGGAACCTGGAATAGTCCGGAGAGAGAGAGAAAAAAAAGAAAAAGAAAAATAGAATCCTGAATCCTGAATCCAGAATCCAGAATCCAGAATCCAGCTCTTCGGGTATAATTTTGTTACAGTTGTTGTTGTTGTTTTTTTTCGGGTGCATTCGATAACTTTAACATTTTTTTTTGTTTCTCATTATATTAATGTTTGTCGATATACGTGTGTGCAAGTGCGAGTGCGAGTATGTGTTTCTAAGCAATTCTGTTGATTGAATCTTGCAGTAGATTATTCTCTGAATAGGCAGGAGATTGGTTAGGTTGGTAGGTTGGTTGGAAAGTAAGTTGAAACACGCCCACATGCAAGTAACCCTTTCACATTCAAATTTTAACCCGTAAAAACCAACAACCGACAAAGTATAAAAGTAACCATAATAATTTGATGATGATGATGAATAAAATAAAAATAAAAATAAAAATAACAAAATCGATCCAACCCAGAATATAATATAATTCCAGCTCAGCTCTCCAGCTCTCTCGTAAGTATATAGCCACAGAATATTCTGTTGCTGTTGCTATTATTATTATCATCATTATGATGATTGAATCGCGCGCGGTGCACCAACCAACCCGAGCCATCACATTGGCTGGCTGAATGTGTGTTCATTATAAACTATTAACTATTTTGAAAAACCTTTGCGGAAAGAGAGAAAGAGAGAGCGAAAGCGAAATTCCGACCAAAGCAAAGCTCTTCAACAACAACAACAACAACAAAAAGCCCTAATCAACAAAATGAATCAAGTAATTTGGGTGTATAATGTCATTGTGGCTGGCTGGATTCAACATTGGTGTTCCCAATGTTCCCAAAGTTCCATTTGGTTAATGTTTTTCACTCACACACGCAGAATTCCAAAAAGAACGCTACAAAATCGAGAACGAGAACGAGAGATTTTGAAAGGGAAAAGCAAAAAAAGATACAAAAGGTCTCCCATTTGTTTGTAGTGGTGGAGCGGGACTTGTGTATTTGAATTCTCTCGAGTAGGGCACAACACACACACAGGAAACAGGATGGGGTGACACACAGGAAACCCATGAAGATGTCCTGGTATCTATGAAGGGCGCGCGCATCACTTATGTGAAGGGGAAAAAATTTTCAAATTTCAAAAAAAAACCGCCAAAATTACTAATAACAGTAATAATAATGATGATAACCATTAACCCTTTCCTCCTGTTTCCGGTATCATCATCTAGCATCGTTGATGTGATATTTTTCATTGATATTGTGCTCAATTTTCATACAACATTTGTTGGACCTGGTGGTGAGGTTGTTTCCGATCCGAAGATAATCCGTGTCAATTATCTTCGTAGCTGGTTTATAATTGATCTACTTTCATGCTTGCCTTATGATATATTCAATGCATTCGATCATACGGAAGACGTAAGTATCCTTCTCCTCTTAATCCTAATCCTAATCCTAATCCTTGTCACTTGCTTATTCCTTTCAGCAAGGTATTGGCAGCTTGTTCAGCGCCCTAAAGGTTGTGCGTTTATTGCGTTTGGGCCGGGTGGTGAGAAAATTGGATCGATACCTTGAATATGGTAAGTGTTTTCATGTTGTTGTTGTTAATATTACCATGAATTTATGGCCATATTTGGTTACATAATACATTGTTGTGTGTTACATAATGATCCCGGCGCTTCTGCTTCAGAACAAGCGAAAACACTAAAACAAAATATTAATAATAATAATAACATCCATCCATTGGATGCGCATTGTCAATCAATTTGATCTCGGGTGTGTTTGCGGAAACAAAAATTTACAATGTTTCCGCAATACACACACCAGCAGCACATTCCAATATCATAACTTGGTGGCGATGATGATGAGAGAGTAGGATCATGATGTCAGCTTGGATTCAGTGTTGCTGTTCAGTGTTGGGATTGTTGCCGCTGGAATAGGATTCTGGAGCCAGAATCCTCGTGTGTGTGTGTTTCACCATGCATGTGAATGATTTTCTTGCCTCCCAAAATTCTGTCGTTTCGTGTTGGATTTAAATTTGTTTTTTTTTCGATTCGTGGTTCGTGGTTCCTGGTTCGTGGCGCCCTTCTCTCGCCTTTATACCAATTTAACAACATGGAGCAAGAAAGTTTCCCGCCAAAACCATAACCACGTTTTACCGTTTATATATTTACCGTTCGGGTGTGTGTTTGCTTTTGTATTAAAATATGCATCGAAGACATGCACACACATATCATGTACGGTTATGTACGGTTATGTTATGGTGTGTGTGCAAGTGTGTCTTAAAACGTTTATGCTTGAATGGAGAATAATTTCCGCTTTTACCACCGCAAAAACCGAGAGCCGAAAACCGACGAGACCGAATAACCGAATAACCGAATACCCGAGCTTGTAGTTCTTTGGATTCTTCAACAACAACATTATTTTTTTTGCCCCCTTGATTTTCTTGGTTGGTTGGTTGGATGTTCTTGGGCGCCATAACCAGCCGAAGAAGAAGAAGAAGATGAAAAAGAAGAAAATAAAATAGAAAAAAAAATTGAAACCGAAACCCATTAACGAGTTTTTGGGTTGTTCGAGCAACCGTGTCAACAGTAGTAGTAGTCAGCCACCACCAAAACAGGGTCCCGTCTAACAAATGATTGATAATAGAACAGGGGAAGAGAGAGGAAACGAGAGAAAAACCGAGAATTAGTTTCATATTTAAATATATATTTTTGGCGCGCTTTTTTCATCATCATCATCATCATCATCATTATCAACAACATCCTTTGCTTCGTCGTCGTCGTCGTATTTTCCTGTTCGCTGAACAGAAAGATCAAGTGCGAGCGAGCGACGAACATCCCAAAAGCACAATCCAACAATATGAACCAGAATTAAAAACTATCGTCGTCGTCGTCGTCGTCGTCGCTAATATAAATAATTTTTCGTTGTTGTTGTTGTTGTTGTTGTAAAAACCACAACCGCGAATAGAAATTTAATAAAATATTAAGGTTGATCTCATTATTTTTTCTTATTCTTTTGTACCCGGGATGTTCCGCATCTTGCGATGCTTGTTTCCCCGGAGAGAAGGAGGAGAGGAGAGGAGAGGAGAGGAAGAAAACCGTATTCTCTTCCGCTGGTAAATTATTCCTCACCTTCAATATTTCATCCAAATGCCACCCACTTGCAACTAACTATTGGTGTGAAAAACACAAAAAATATGTTGTGGATTTTTTTTTTTATTTTTTGAATTTCGCGCCAAATTTTTCAGAGTTTTTTCAGAGTTTTGATTGCCGTGGAAGCCATAACTTATTTATTTATTTTCATTTTTTAATTAAAATTTTTCTTGGTCGATCAATTTTTCGGGCCATAATTGGCGCCCAGTATTGGCGCCCAGGATTCATGAGCTAGATGATCCAGGATCCAGGATGAATATGGGAGCTACAGTATCGAGGCCTAGTTGAGGCCCAACTTCATGGCAACCAGAAAAACAACCCTTGCAAAAGAATGTGATTTGTTTGGAACACATTCTCATTGATTTGATTGCCCACTTCTTGATTGGATGATGATGATCGATTCTCGGTTTTTGATTTGAATGAGAATTTTGGATTCCGGGAAACGGAACCGATTTTGAGGGGGAGGGGCATCAAGTGAAATATTTCTGGTATCAATTTGCTAAGCTCCACCCACACCCTACACACGCACACACACAGTCTTTACTATCAGAGTAACATGGTGACAGAGCTAGTGTGTAGCTGGGCGTGTGCGAAATGTTGGTTCGTTCGTTTCGCTGCCGCAACCACATTTTGGCGCCTTTTTTTGATTGTGTTTGAAAAGTCTAGCGGATTTTTCGGTTTTGATTTTTGGAATTCCAAAATAATGATGTTGATGATGATGATGATGATGAGAATGGTTTTTATCTTCTCACTATGAAAACATCAAGGATCCTGGTTACAATAACCGGGCGCCAACAACCAACAAAATCAGTATCCAGTTGACCGAATCCTTATAGAGAGAGAGCGAGAGAGTGAGAATCCAGCAGGATCCGCGTACACAATGGTGCTAACCATCATGGTGTATCAAGATACGGTGTGATACGAAGCAAGCAAGCAAGCAAGCGAGCTAGCTAGCTTAGATTATCATTTATGATTTTCCAGTCGAACACCTCTTCTTCTTGCTAGTAGTCCATTTTCTTCCCGTTGTTGTTGTTGTTCCCGTTCCGCTTTGTTGTTTCTCGTTCTTCTTCTTCTTCTTCTTGTTCTGGTTGTCGTTCGAGTTTTCTTTGTGTAAGTGGGCGTGGTGTGGGTGTGTCGGATGTGATGTCTCTTGATCCAGAAAAACAAAAGCAAAAAGAAAAAATATCCAGCGAACCTTTTTTTCTTGTTGAAGTGAAAAGTGGTTGTCGTTGTGGTGGTGGGCGTGTACCGTGTATACTAGTATGTTAGGAAACGGGACATGTTCGTGTGTTGTGTCAGCGGATGCACATCATAATTTCATTTCATTTTTTGCCACATTTTTTTTGGCGAAATTTGATCCGAACATTTTGTCCCGGATCGACGGCGCCGCGACAAAACTCCCGAGAAACCTCCGAAAAAAAAAATATAGAACAACAATGATTGTTGAATCATGACAGGATCCATGATCCATGATCCAAATTCGGTTCATTTATCATTGAAACACACACCCACACCTACACACCCCGATAGACTACAGACACGCCCATAGACACACCCCCTTAAATTCCTAGAATATATATCCAAAAAAAGAGAGTATCCTGTGACACGTGTGATCTATTTTTGGCCAGGATAAACGGGCCGCCAATAATAATATTCAACATATTTTAACATGTTTTTTGTCGCTTTTTCATTTCCTATAGGTGCTGCAATGCTTATTTTGTTGCTTTGTTTCTACATGTTGGTCGCCCATTGGCTAGCATGTATTTGGTATAGTATTGGCCGTAGTGATTCAGAAAACTACATCACCTATAGTTGGCTTTGGAAATTGGGCAACGTTACACAGGTAGGCGTGGTTTCAAAAAATATTTTTTTTCTACTGTCAACTATGCTTGTGTTGGTGCGTGCTTGTGTGCGTCCTTGCTTGTGCGTGTGCACACGGCGAGGGCTAGAAGAAGAGTGTGTCAGTGTGTCAGTCAGTGTGTGTGTTGCCATTTTGGGCTGCAACCAAAACCCAACAACGAGCGAACAACTACGACCATTACTTTTGGCTATAATTAGCGAACTAGTGTCACAAGTCCATCCCCTTTTTCATCAACCCTTTCTGTTCATTATTATAGCTTTGCATGTTGTAATCCAACCAACCAATCCATCAATCAGAGGTTGGCCTTATCCCCCGCCATTGCGCTTTGTTTCTTGTTTAGTTTAGTGAGCGAAAAGAAAGAGAAACAAGCCAGAGAAATGAGGGAAGGGTTAACTCGCGACTCAGACTCGAGACTCGCAAGTCAAGAGCCACTCCCCGAAAATTAACCCTTTCGCTCCCTTTTTTTGATGGATGTTCCAAGAAATTGGTGATGCACTATATGATCATGGTGCACTATTTTCACACCCTGTTTCCAGCCAAAAAAATGTTTATTCATCCGAATAATGGACATACTTGTATGGAAATTTAAGGAACTTTCAGAACCGAAACTAGAGCAGACATTTGTGTGTCTGTTCCGTAATCTTAATTAATTAATCTTATATAAAACGAAACTTTTAATTATATTATGCAACAACAACAAATTACCGGAAAAGCCGGATCTTGGCTAGCAGTAGTAGTAGTAGTAGCAATAGCATGAGGAGGATGCGGATGAGGATGCTAGAAGTTAATGGCAACACAAACACAACATAACAGCACCCAAAACCGGGGGTCAAATCCGGTTGTCGCGTTGTGTGTCGTTTGTCGCGTGATTAATGCATTCTGAACTATTGTCTGTCTGTGTTTGGGGGTGTATCCTTGTACTTGATCCCGTTTGTTTGTTTGTTTGTTTCCCATTTTAGTATCCGTTCCATCTAAGGCCCAACAATGTTACGGCTCGTGTTGAGCTTGAAGGTGGTCCGGATAGGTCAACAATGTACATAACATCGTTGTATTTTACCATGACCTGTATGACCAGCGTTGGTTTCGGTAATGTTGCACCAGAAACGGATAATGAGAAGATATTCACCATTTGTATG